>OZ018398.1:41141321-41292072 GCA_963969525.1 Ontholestes murinus
TATTCCTACATGAAATGTTAAAGTTTCTTATTGCAACAAAACTTAAACACAGTGATTATAATATAATTACATTATAGAAAAGTTAAATGTAAATAAGAAAATAAGGCCAGGTCCGATAAAAATTTCTAAGAAATTTCTTTTTAAATAATGATTATAATATATCTTTAAGGTTTCTTTACCCTTAGTAAAATACTGACACAGTGTATGGTTTCAAAAATGTTTTTATTATGCTACGAGAATATTTCACCACGCAATGGCTTCGACATGTAGATTTTTTTAATTAAGTCATATGGAGTTTCAACAAGTAACAGTCTCATCAATCCAGTATTTATCTTCAAGGCTTTAAAGGTCTTAGAGATGTGCTTATGAGATTACCTATATGCATTATGATCTAATTAATCTACAGTCTCATCAATCCAGTATTTATCCTCAATTTTTTAAAGGTCGTAGAGATGTGCTTATGAGATTAGCTATATGCATTATGATCTAATTAATCTACAGTCTCATCAATCCAGTATTTATCCTCAATTCTTTAAAGGTCTTAGAGATGTGCTTATGAGTATAGCTATATTCATTATGATCTAATTGATCTGAGTGTCAGGTTTGGAAATATCCTAGAAGCAAAAACGACGTCAGATCGATGAAAAAATAATTACGTATTGTAATCATAAAGTTGCTGGTGGGAGGCAGGTGTTTCTGAAATCTGTTAGGAAGTGGAGCACATTAATATGAAACTTTTTTTCCCTCCTCTCCCACGTCCGTACCGTCGTTGTCAGTTGCTGGCGGTCGAGGTACGAAACACGAAACAGAACGAACACTCGCAGTTTTCCCACATGAAGGCGAATAAAATTTATATATATATATATATATATATATATATATATATATATAAATGGGTCTAATGCAATTATAATTATTTATATAATAAACTCGACGAAAATGAATATTTCGGATCCGCCGGCCGATTTACTTTAAGTGGACGCCGCGTTTCGTTTGTTTGTTTTCACTTTAATTACGCATTTACATATTCGCGGCTGGCGATGGCGACTGCCGACTGCGCCGAGTGCTTATTTAATTATGCCAGGCTTCGAGTTCGTGTTATATGTGTGTGTATATATGTGAGAGTGTTATTATTTACTTCATTTGTTTATAGTACATGCTCAAAATATTATCGAATCTAAAACAACAGGCTACTTATTTTTTATGTCTATGGCAATTACTAATGTCAGTTATTGATTATGATGTAAACTGATAAAAACCATTTTCTTGTAGCAACTTAACATCAACCAGCATCAAAACTTACTTTCCAGAATCATTAGTAAACTAATGTAAAAATTGTTAGTTATCCTTACTGGAACGTGAAGAAGTCGGAAATTTTTGCCTTTTGATTTGAAGCTATTCAAAATATTTGCTTAATGATCAAAATTTATATCTCATCAAGAGACAATAAATTATTGGTTGATCTGATATGAAAACCAAATTGTAAACTTTGTGAATATTAAGAAATTATTCTCTTTTTACAACCAATTTTGTTAATGTTGTATCATATTTTTTGGGCTCTAAGAATCTTGGATATATTCAATAGTAATTTTTTTAATTCAGAGTGATGTTTTCTGATTCAAAGCAAAACACTTCTGTACAAAAAATTGAAACCTTCAATCCTATTTGTATTACATATATTGATTAGACTCCTAAAAATGCTTTAATAAAATGATATTTTGAAGATCTCTTTGGCATTATTTAAAGCAAATCAAAATACTGCCTTAATAATCAAAAATTATATCTCATTAGGAGACAATTTATTCTATGTTAAAAACTCTGTGTACAACAAAAATTGTGTTTTTTCCTCTAAAAAATCCTTAAAACCATGAGTCTTGTAAGGTTTTCATTCATAAAAATTTTGAATAATTCTAAAAAAAATACAAAATAATAATAAAAAGTAAAATCTGAAGAAAATAAAAGATAAAGTTTGCAATTTGTAAGCAAACTTGCTAGAAAATATGGATAAAATAAAACAAAAAACGCGCTAATATTAAATCTGAGAGAAAAATGCTGTTAAGACTGCAAAAATAAAAAAAGACGTCTCAAACGAACTTCTAGAAATCTATAGAAGAAATTGCTTAATAATTTCAGAACTTTTAAAGAAAATCTTTGCAAATAATTAAAGTAGTTAATGCAATATCCATATTACGTAAAATATGAAATGCGGAAAAATGCTAAACCCTTGAAGAAAATTTTCTAAATTGAAATGAAAATGAAAAATTTTCTTCAAAAATAATTGTAGAAATATGAGAAAAAAAAATGCTAAGAAATTACTAAATCAGTGGAGAAAAATTATTACAACTTGGAAAAAGGTAAAACATAAGTGGTTAATAAATTACAATAAAATAAATCTAACCACGTAAAAAAAATTAAAAGAAAAAGCTAATTGAAAATTCTAAAACTTGGGATTTTATTTAATAGTTGAAAAATGTAGAATCGATAAAAATTCACAGGTATCAGTAAATTCCGATAAATTTTAATTTAAAAGAAAAATTGGTAGAACATTTTTATACGATACTGTAAGAAATGAAAAAGAAAACAAATCCTTCAAGTCAAAGGTTACAGTGAAAGAACATTCTTAAACCTTTATGCTTGTTGATGAAATTATTTGTATGTTTTTCTATAGTGATTTAAATAACAGACAGCCCACTCCACAATCCTTCCAATGAAATACGATATGAAAAAACCCAAATTACTCCGATCTCCCAACGAATGTTAGCCATTACTGAAAAGTTTTCCTCTAAACCCCATAATTTTAACCTCCTGAATAAATATTGTATGGATTCCTTAACATCCCAACATCCTTCCCAAACATCATCATCTAACAATCACCTTATATCAATTCATTTGTTCGCATTATCCCGACAGTTAGTTGACCATAGTTCAATTATTACTTGTAAAGACAGGGCAGAAAGACCTAAGGTCGATAGCCCAGACAGGTACGTACTAACCCCATCTGTTAACATTTATAATTAATATGTATTGTTAAAATAAAGAAATGTAAGTTTCTGTAATAAATATGTTGAATATATTATAGGCAGATAGATAGATAGAAAGATTTATTGTGTTATAAGCAAAACAGTGTAGCAAAACATAAAAGAAATTAAATTAATTAAAACAATTGAAATATAAACTTCATTAACACGCATTTCATTAAAACATATACGCCATTAAAAAACAATATACAAAAAATGCATAAATATTTAACAAATATAAAATAAATAGGAGTGGATCTGTAAATAAAAGTCTTGTTTTGTTCCATTATGAATTTGTGTAAAAACATTTATCTAATAGATATTTTTGTATCCTCCTTTTAAGAATTTTAAATTAAAGATTTCTTATATTCTGGAGTATTTTGTTAATAATTTCATTCCGTAATATTATCATTTAAGCAAATGTCATTCTTACCATGTGTGTTGTAGGAATTTTCTGGTTCCGAATAATTTTCAAGATACATATTTAGATATCAGACCCATTCAAGAATGTACAGTAAAAGAACTGTCAATATGTTTATGTATCTAAGAGTCTTTACAATCATCTTGAAATCCAATTTGTGCAATTATTCTGATAGTTTGCCTTTGTATTGCAAATACTCTGGTTCGGTAATTAGAATACTCTCATGCTAAAAGATCATAACGAATATGACTTTCTAGAAGCGTATATTTTTTTACACCATTATAATAAGTATTTTGAGATCTTTGCACATAAGACTTCGGGGTGGCAGTTCCAACTCAATTACTGTTAATATGAATTCCAAGAAAAAATGCAGATTCACAAGGTTCATGACATTTGCAAAGGAAGAAAATATTTTTTATTTGTTTTAGATTCATTTAAAACTAGCCTGTTTGATATACATCATTGGGATATTTTTTCAAGATCTATATAATAGTTTCTTTCAGGTTATCTAGTTCGGAAGTGCGATTGATAATAGTTGTATCAGCTGCATACAATAAAGGTCCCAAAATTAATATACTAACTGTTTTCTATTGCATAAGTATGAACGGATCATTCTGGTACTATTTTCATCAAAATTTTAATTTGTTTAATAAGATATCATGTGGGACCCTATCAAATGCCTTACCTATATCTAAGAATAAATCCATGCAAGCATCAAAACTATCACAGATTGTATCACAAAGTCAACTGTAGAGCGATTTGATTTGAAACCGTACTGATACACATCAAAGAGCTGGCCACCTTCGAAATAGTCAACAACAAAAATAATTAAAGAAGCAGCAAATGAACAGACTGACAGAACAAGTAAAACTGTTATCACAAGTATAAAAAATGTAACATAAAGTACTAGAACTATGGAATAAATATTTTGTCATGATAGGGCAAGGACTTTACTAAAAAATAGAGGATAGTAATATGGAATTGCCAACATACTTAGTAAAAAATGCATCATTTCTGAACCAAGTAACAAACCAAGTATTAAACCATTGATAATGGTCACTTTGTGTCCGAAATATATATTTGGTATTTCAAATAAACTGTGTGAAGAAAGGTTTTTAGTGCTTTATTTTATAATAAAAATTGAATAAATATAAACAATAAACAGTTTCAAAACAAAGTGTACAACTGTAATAGACAACATCCAAGTGAAACAGATAAAAATATTCTATGGATATTTAATACCACCGTTGCTCCAAATCCTCAACACATTCTTTAATACCTGAATTGTACCGGCATAATTCAAAACACCACTAGTCATCCCTAAATACAAAGCTGGACCAACAAACGGAATTAGCAATTACAAACCAATAACTTAATTAGCAACATAGCAAAAATCTTTGAAAAATGCTTAAAAAAATAAAATATTGACTGACAACCAATTTGGATTTTTGGATTTCAAACAAACAAATTAACACTGGACGCTATGCACACACTTACAGATAAAATTAACACTCAACTAAAAAAACACCACGAAACAATAGCAGTATTCCCTGATCTTGCTCATGCTTTTGATACTGTTTTCCATGCTACTCTTCTAGAAATCCTTCAAGGACTCCCACTAAGTCTGATAAAAAAATACCTCATAGATCGTTAATAATATCTAAAATTAAACAACTACTCACTAGGAGCCAGAAGCCATAAAAATAGTAGGACCAATATTTTTCTCACAGGGTGACTGACGAAAAACCTTTGGTGCAGTATCTCGCTTATTTTTGATCCGATTTGAATAAATAAAACATCAAATTAAATGATTTTAAAAAGACTTTAATATGAACTGTACTGATATTTTTTCTTGCATCCAGTTTTTGACAAAAGACGATCAACTTTTTTTTTCAAATTGCACTGTATATATATTTTGTACTGATCCGCAAGGAGATTTTTTTCTGAATCTAAATTTGTAAACGATTTTATCCATTCATCAAACCAAAGTCGAGAAATTGAGGATTAAAAAAAAAATTAAAAATCAAATACCCATAGTAAACAATATACAGAGCCTATTCCAAATGTCAAAAGTGACAGTGTCAGTCATTGGTACAATACTGCAATGATTTTTAATAATTTCATAATAAAAATGTTGCAAGATTTCAAAAACTGAAAAACGATTTCTGTAGAAGCACAAAATTCTAGTACAGTGTTTGAAATATTGCAACATTTTAATTATGAAATAATTAAAAATCGTTGCAGTATTGTATCAATGGCTGTCACTGTCACTTTTGACATTTAAAATAGGGTCTGTATATTGTTTACAATGGATACTTGACTTTTTATTTATTTTTTTAATCCTCAATTTCTCGACTTTAGTTTGATGTATGGATAAATTTGTCTACAATTTTATATTCAGAAAAAAAAATCTCCTTGTGAATCAATAAAAATATATATACAGTCCAATTTAAAAAAGAAATGTTGATCGTATTTTGTCAAAAACTGGGTGCTAGAAACAATAACAGTTCAGATCCTATTAAAGTCTTTTAAAAATGGTTTAATTTGATGTTTTATTTATTAAAATCGGATAAAAAATAAGCGAGATACAGCACCAAAGGTTTTTCGTCAGTCACCTTGTATATACTATATAAGGAAAGTAAAAATTAGAAGATAAAGCAATTTGTAAGCAAATCTAAAACCTTTAAAAAAAATCCTTGCAAATAAGTAAAGTTGTTTATGCAATATTCGGATTACATAAAATATGAAATGCGGAAAAATGCCAGAACCCTTGAAGAAAATTTTCAAAGTTGAAATGATCCGATGAAAAATTTTCTAAAACATTATGGGGAGAAAATTTTCTGATAAATTTATACATGAGACTAGAAAATTTTAAATATTATAGAACTTCAAAGATAATTGTAAAAATATGAGAAAAAAAATGGCAACAAATTACTAAATCATTGGAAAAAAATTCTTGCAACTTGGAAAAAGATAAAACATAGAGTGGTTGTAAATTATAGGATTCATAAAGAGAAATATGTTGGAAAATTATAATAAAATAAAGATAACAATGTAGAAAAAATTAAAAGATAAATCTATTTGAAATTTCTAAAAATTTTGATTTTTTTATAGTTGAAAAATTTAGAATCGATGAAAGTGAACAGATATTTTCAGTAGATTCCAACAAAATTTAATTTGAAAGATTAAAATTGGTAGAACATTTTTATACGATACTGTAAGGAATGAAAAAGAAAACAAATCCTTAAAATTAAAGGTTGCAGTGGAAGAATATTCTTCAAACTTTATGCATGCTAGGTAAATTATTTGTATATTTTTTATACTGTTTTGAATTATAGATAAATAGATAGATTTATTGTGTTATAACCAAAATAGTGTATACTTAAGAACAAAAAAAAATAATTGAAATATAAACTTCGTTAGCACTTATATCATTAAGACATATAAGCGATTAAGAAATCAATGTACAAAAAATACATAATTATTTAACAAAGAAAAAATATTCAGATGTTATGGATTATAAAATATACAAAATAATCTAAATGTTGTAAACGTGTTAAAATAGGTTAAAAAATAAAATATGAATTACATGTAGTATACAAGCAGGAAAAAATGCCGAAATCAAATATTTCTTCAACAATATGCACATCATCCAAAAAAATTCCTCAATTGAGTAATAACGTTTATCTAATTGATATATTTATATCTTACTTTTAAAAACTTTTAATTGAACATCTAATATATTCTGGGGTATTATGTTGATAAATTTTATACCGTAATATGGTGTACCAGTTGTAGTTCTTTTAAGCCTAATATTATTTAAGAAAATGTCATTCATTACTTTGTGTTCCGGATAATTTTCAATATGCCTCTTAAGATAGCAGACACATTCTAATGGGTTTTCCAATAAGAGGTTTCATATTGATTAAAAAAAACGAGTATATTTTACCATATCCTTTTATTGAAATTTTCCATGACCAATTCGCACATTTGTGGCTGTATGTCCTCGATAACTTCACGAATTATATCTTTAAGGTCTTGAATCGATTGAGAAGAATTAGCATAGACCTTATCTTTCACGTGGCTCGAAAGAAAATAGTCTAAAGGTGTTAAGTCACAAGATTTCGGGGGCCAATTATGATCACCTCTTTGCGAAATAACACGACCAGGAAACTTTTCTTGCAAAATTACGATTGTTTCGTTGCTCGTATGGCACGTAGCGCCGTCTTGTTGAAAATAAACGTAGTCCACATCAATATCTTCCAATTCCGACCATAAAAAAACCATTAATTGTTGCTCGATAGCGCAATCCATTAATCGTAACCGTTGCACCAGTCTTATTTTACGAATAAGTAAGGTTCAACCACATCACCAGTCCAAAAACCGGACCAAACAGTGACACGTTGAGGATGGAGAGGCTTTTTAATAAGCATTCTTGTATTTTCCGAGCCCCAAATGAGTCAATTCTGCTTATTCACGTAGCCTCCGAGGTGAAAATAAGCCTCATCACTGAAGATGATTTTTCGATGAAAATCCGGATCATTTTAATGCATTTCAAGAACCCAATCAGCAAAGATACGACATTGTTGGTGATCGACCGGCTTGGGTTCTTATGTTAACTGAACTTTAAAAGCCTTCAAACCTAAGTCTTTATGTAAAATACGGTGTAATGTCGTTTTTGGAATGTCTAATTCCACAGATCGACAAACCTGGATTTTCGTTAACACTGTTGGCACAGCAGCAATATTCTCAATTGTTCTTGAGCCATGCACACGGTTTCGATTCTTCACATCACTAAGTTGTCCCAACAGGTGAAAATTGTTTAACCAGTTTTACTATTGCTGGCCGAGAAGGTGCTTCACGATGGACTAAAAGTGCTTTAGTTTGGCGAACTGTGACTGCAAAATTTTCACCATTTCTGTAGTGAATTTTAACAATTTCAATGCATTGTTGAAGCGTGTATCGTTGCATTTTTACTAATGGCGTAGTTTTTACTTGTCAAATGTCAAAAGATGACAGCTGCCAAGATAGCGGGCTATTCAAAATGAAACCTCTTTTTGGAAAAGTCTATAGTATGTACAGTGAGAGAACTGTCAATATATTGAATTGACGAGGCTGATACTTGATGAAATTCCATAATAAATAAGATAAATAATACACTAGATTTGAAATTCTACTAATTTAAATTAGTGTTTTATTTACCTTATAACTGTCAATATGTTTAGAGTCTCTACAATGATCTCGATATCTAATGTGTGCAATTATTCTGACAGTTTGCCTTTATAGTTCGAATATTCTGGTTGGGCAGGTAGAATGTCCCAATGCTAAAAGATCATAACAAATATGACTTTCTACAAGAGTATAATGTGCTACTTTTAGAGAATTATTATAATTTTTTTAAATGTTTGCACACTTAATTGACTGTCAGTATGAACTCCAAGAAAACACGCAAATTCATAAGGTTCAATACATTTACTAACGCAGAAACAATTTTTGTTTGCTTTAGAATCATTTAAAACTAACCTGTTCGATATACACTATTGACATTCTTTCAAGATCTACATATTAGTTTTTGTTATAAATCGTACTTACGAATTGTACTGGAAATTCGTAAGTACGATTTATAACAATTGTATCAGTTGTCTAGATAATTACTTTAGCATAGTTTACTGGCGATGGCAAATCATTTATAAATATTATAAACAATAAAAGTCCCAAAATTGATCCTTGAGACAGACCATGACACCATGCAGAGTATCAAAACTATCACAGATTGTATCGCTACAAGCGTATCAACTGTAAGGCAATTTCATCTGAAATTGATTGACATCAAAGAGGTGTCTCCCTCAAAAAAGTCTATCCCTCAGCACCGTTTCAGACATCTTTGTTTTCAGTGGAAGTATTGATATCGGTCAATAGTTATTTACTTCATTTACATTTCCTTTTCTAAGGATAGGTTTCACTTTGGCCAATTTCAAAGAGTCAGGGAATTATAATAATAATAATTCTTATTGGTGATCACATAGGTGTTACACAAGTCAATGATACACAAAATATAAATAATATTACAAACATTTAAAATTGTTTATATAAGAGACATTGAATATTAAAAACAAGAAATTAATTAAAATAAACACATAACGCGTTAAAATATTTATCAGTTCAAAGATCACATCGCCACAATTTCAGCAGCTAAAAATTCTTCTTTTGTATAATAGGCACCTTTGCATAATATATGCTTTATTTCACATTTGAAGGCAAGATTTCTAAGAGATCTAAGATGAGGTGGTAACTTATTAAAGAACTATAGCAAAATAATTTACTACTGGACGAGATTTATTCATTCTTCGGTATTCTGGATGTAAATTATTTTTAGGTTTGGTTTCATGGGAATGGTCAAGATGATTGTATTTGCTAGGGTATTTCTTTATAAAAAAAAAATGGAAAATGGAATGAAAGTATCCAAAGTATGCAGCTAGTAGCGTCGAACTTGAAAACTGCTCCTGCTGGTTTTCGTAGGGCAAATGCTACTTTATACAGCTTTTTTGCAAGAAATGCCACATGACAATCCCATCTTAATGCAGAATCGACATAAAGGCCAAGGAAACACGTGTTTTCATCTTCATTTGTGCCATTTGACCTATTCAAAGTAAATGTAATTGTTTTTGTTTCATTTAATATTAAAACCGTTCTTCAAACACTATCACGCCGTTTTGTTAATTCTATTTACTGTAATTTCAGTTACCTCAATAATACTTTCCCTCTTCACGACCAATTTAATTTTGTTTTGTTGTTAATCAAAGGCCACCGCTTTGACAGGGTCGCTTTTGCCTTATGAAGGACATGTGAAATAGTTTTTGACCATTTTAGTTGTTGGTCGAAGATTAGACCGAGGTATTTAACCTCGACTCGGATAGAAATTCATGAATCCCCAAAGGAAATTTCTGGGGAATCAATAACTCGATGTTTGTTTTTGTTAAAGTGTACAGAGACACTTTTGTGAGCATTGATCGCTAGTCGCAACTTGTCGGCCCACTCCTCGAAGGAGTCCAGGTCCTTCTAGAGAGTGTTTCTCCAAGTGGGATGTGGAACACCCTCTGTACAGAAGGGCAGTGTCGTCAGCATATTGTGCGATCATGACCGGAGCCAAATTCGGTATGTCGCTGGTGTAGATATTATACAGGGACGGGGACAGGGCAGAGGCCTGTGGTATACCTGCTAATATCGGACGCTGAGTGAAGAACGTATTGTTCACCTTGGTACAGAACTTCCTGTTACGAAGTCGTACAATGTCCTCATTAGGTTTTTGGGGGTACTCGAGCCTTATCATTTTATAGATAAGGCCGTCGTGCCAAACTCTGTCGAACGCCTTAGAGACGTCAAGGAATACTGCAGCAGTGTCTCTTCTGATGGCAAAGCCCTCAGTGATGTACTCGCTCACCCTCAAAAGCTGATGATTAGTAGACAGGCCAGTTCTGAAGCCGACCTGTGAATCTGGAATTATCTAAGAAAGAGCTAAGCAAACTGATTGGGCGATAATTTTGGGCGAAAGTTGGTGACTTCCCCACCTTAAGGATGCTGACCACTGAGGCCAGCTTTCATGCAGATGGAAATGCACCCAATCTCATTGAGGCATTGATGATATCAAGGAGAGCGGTTCTACCCTTTTGTCGGAAGTTTATCACCATTAAGGTGGAAATTCTGTCAAAAGCGGAGGCTTTACTATTTTTGGGCTGTTTTATCAGACCATCGAGTTCTTCCGGGGTGGCTGCTTCGCAGTTCCACACCCGGTCTGAATTAAAATTGTACGAACGGACGGATCTTTTGACTTCGTCATGAAAGTCATCGTCATCGCCAGGATTTAGCATAAATTGCCGTTCCAGGGAGTCGACGAATGCTTCTGCTTTTTCAGAATCTGAAAAGACGAGTCCTCTCTCGCCATGTAACGCATGGTTACAAGGTTTACCTCTCTTGAGCCTCTTGAAAAAACCCCACATAAAATGTAGGTGCTCATTAAACGACTCAAGTCGCTTTTCCCAACGCTCAGTTGGTCTGGTATGTCATTGGTATATATATTAGGAAAAGGATTGGGCCCAGAACTGACCCTTGCGGGACACCTCTGTTTATTGTAGAGGTATTAGAAACATTTTCTTTGAAATGTACCTGTTGTTTTAACTTTTGTCAGTGAAAACGTATGATTCTAATTGTTTTATTATTATATCGTCTTTAACGCAAGTCAATAAAGTAAACCATCGATACTTCCTTTTTCTCAAATGTCTTCAGTATTACATCTGTTAGTGCTAAGATGGCGTCATTAGTAGACATGCAACTTTGGAATCCAAATTGATTAGTATTAAATAGTTTATTTATTTCGAAATACTCCACTAATTGCTCTTTTAAAATACTTTCAATTATTTTAGAGAGGATAGGAAGAAGAGATATGGGTCTGTAATTGTTTAATTGCTCCATATCTCTGCTTTTGAATAAAGGAAGTGTTTTTGCCAGTTTTAAAATTGCTGGGAATGAACCTGTTCTTTTTATTTCATTCACAAGTTTCGTTAGTTGTGGTATTAATATCGTCAGTATAACAAACACCGTTTTTTCGTTCAGTCCAGCCTGCAGTTGCTGAACTTTTTCTACAAGTATATGATTTTCTCCATTTTGCATGCTCTATTTTCCATAAGGACTTTATTTTTACTTTACAGTTCGAATACCAGAGCTTTGAGCAGTTCAATTTAAGGTAGTAAACCTGAATTTGCACTAACCTCAACATAGTCTTAGTTATAGAGTGTACTAATAAATCTCTTACACCTTTTAAGATATCTAATGTTAATCCATAAATATCTGGACCTTTTGTAGGTTTCAATTTATTTATAATCGCCCTAATTTCAACTTCTGACACGTTTCTAAATTTCGAAATAATAGAGGTTTTTAGTGGAACTTCTATTACTCCATCATAATTATGTAGCAATGTTTACAAAGAGGTTGTTAAAATCATTTCAAGTTAATGTATATGTTGTTTATATGCTTCAGGAATAGCTGAGCATTTAAAAATAAAAATAGAACTTTCGATATTTCCATATTTTGTCATTCACTCGGGCTTGTTTTTGTTGGATATAAATCTTCTTACTTCTATTCCCATTGGCCATGATTTTTCCTTCATCAAGGTATTAAGATGGGTAAAATTAGCACTCAACTTAAAGGCCTTTGTTCCTCTATTCTTTGTTCTTTTATTTCGATTCGTTTAAAATCGAAATGATTTTCCTTCATAAAATTATTAATATCGTCAGATTTTTCTTATAAAGCACAATTTCTAATATAACTCCATACAATTTTATCTAATGATTTGAATGAATTTACTCACGAGGAAACGCCAGTGACAGTGACAGTGGTGTGTTTTCGTTTCTTTCAAGATTTCTCTTGCCAATCAGATTCACTGATCAATTTGCCAGTTGCTGTTAGATTCTTAAAACATCCTGTCGGATTATCATAGGTTTTGTGATACCATTTGCTACCTTTTTAGCATTGGAAGTAAGGAAGTAACAGTTTTCTTTCTTAAGTTGGATGAAGAAAAGCACTTGTTAGGTTCCATATTTTTATTTTCAGTTTCCTGATACGTGTTTCAATCTTTGCAGTTCATTATCGAAGGTAATAAAAATATGGAACATAACAAGTGATTTTCTTCATCAAACTTATACATCCGGTTCCATCAAGATTATAGCATACCAAGCATTACCTGTATTTTTTTTGTTCGGTTGGTTTATTTTGTTTTCGTTTAATACTTCATTTGTGACTAGAATTTTGACAGCTGGTTGCTTGGATGCTACGTTTATTTTATCATCACATAAGTTTATTATCACAGGACTTTCAGGGTTGCCTAGCATGGAATTTTCTTTTTCCAAACGCTTGATTTTTTTCTTTTAAGAGTTCGTTATATCTTTTAATTCCTTAATGCGCTCTTTCATATTATAAAACGTTTTATTTGAGAATCAATTTTGTACTCTGCTTGATACGGACTCGTACAATCTTCTTTGTCGTCAGCCATTCTAAGCTTGATATTCAGACAGTTTTCGATACATTCAGGCAACAAGCTTCTGGTACAGATGCTACCTCTTTAAATTCCTACCAATATAATTTGCATCGTTAAAGAAGTCTGTAC
Organism: Ontholestes murinus; assembly: GCA_963969525.1. Lineage (NCBI taxonomy): Eukaryota > Metazoa > Arthropoda > Insecta > Coleoptera > Staphylinidae > Ontholestes > Ontholestes murinus. The sequence continues at coordinate 41,154,919 of OZ018398.1, forward strand.
AAACAGATTCCTACAAGTTAAAATCAACAACTCTTTCTCCCCGTGTTTTAAACCTGAATAAGGTATACCTCAAGGATTCCCTCTATCTCCACTACTCTACCATATCATTATCCTCTTTACTTTAATCCCTCCTAATATCTCCTTCAATTTGCAGATGATACAGCCCTAATTTTCTATACAGTCTCTAAAGCTCTAGAATTTCTTCAGCAGTTTATTGACTTCCTGGTAACACTGGTATTCAAAATGGCGAATTAAAATAAATCCTCACAAATCCCAGCTTCCAATTTCCTATCACCATAATAATAATTTTTCACACAATGTTTCCATTTCACAAACAACTGTTTCACCTTTTACTTTCATAAAACATATTAATTGACTAGTCTATTATATCCTGAAAATTCATATTAACTTCTTTATATGCCAAAGTGGAAATACCTTTTAAATTTTTAAAATTCATTTTATTAAGTTTCATTTGCAACAATTCTTTCGTAACATTATGGTGGAAATTTCTTCACTCGAAGAATTCCCTATCACATTCACATATTTTTTGGGAGTAGATTTTTTCAGTTTCATAGAATTTCCAGCAACTTTGATTTCATTCTAAACTTTATTTTATCAAAATTTTCTTGAAATTCTTGTTGCATATTTGTAGTTTTCCAGCCTTATTTATTTTATTTATAGCCTAAAAAGTCACCGTGTGGCGAAACAATTGCTGCGAGTGTAACGCAATAAAGAGATTTTTGAAAATCTAAAAAGTGTTTTTCTTTATCGTCTTAAAATACCTTGGTATAGCTTAAAAACTGAATTTTTAAAACCTCACAGCTTCAAATGAAACAAACATTAGAACTAGAACTAAACTATATAGGTACTTGACCCATACAAGAGACGGAATATACATTAAAACAGACAAGGTAATGTCCAAATAATTTCTTGCTTGATTTCGACCAAGATGAAGGTTTTGCCGTTGTAGACACTCACAATGGAACTGATTATTTCGGCAACGATGATCACGTTACGCAAGTGCGTCCTAAAAATCTCTGGTTTCTTATTTGGGGGAGCTTCCTTCTTGGATTTGCTCAATTTCTTGAACAGAGCCATCGGTTTGCATTTTCCATCAACTCCATGAATTCAAATCAAATCAAACTTTATTCAAACACTTAACTTAATACGCATACACATACTAATATGAACACGTCTAAAAATACAAAGAAACTTAAATAAATGATAATACGTAGCCAGAAAGGTTGAAGTAGGTTACGTGACAACAAAAAGAGAACAATGAATTATTTTGTCATGTACAAATGTTGGTCCAAATTGGCACAACAGAAGGTTAATGTAAAGAAAGTTCTCTTCTTCTTGACCTCTATAGCATTCTTATTAGTCATGGTAATTGTTTTTACGTGGATCTATAAAATGTTGAACACTGTATTGATGGCTTTTATAAAACCGGATCATTGTGAACTTTACAAGGAAACAACAGCGGTAATTAAGCACTCACGTGAAAAACGATTCATTTTCCTGACACGTGTTTTGGTCAATAATGATCATTCTCAAAGGAATTGGATTAAATTTTAATTTTTATGAGATTTAGAATTTCATTTCTTCTAATGAAAAGAAAACTTGGTATTCCAAACTTTTCAATATATTTTTAAATATATATCTTATAATATAAATTCCATTTGAGTTTATTCTTCTATTTCCAAGATTCTAAATATATCTTCTTAATTTTATGTTTTTTAAGAGGTTTATAATTTTTATCTTCGCTTAGTTCCAAAATTATGGAACTATTGATATAATTTTGCAGCTTTCTCCTTAAAATAGGTTTTGCCTTTACTTAAAAAATTGCTAAAGTATATTTATTACTTTAGCAATTTGTTATCTTAATTGTTATTTAAATTCTAATATCTTTTAGAGAGTTGGAGTTCAATTTCTTCGCCTAATGAAAAAGTGGGGATTTTAAATATTTTGCTGTTCTTTTATTTTTCTGAATTACTAAGTTTGTGATTTTCTCTTTATAATTCAAATAATACGCTTTAGTGTAATTACTTACTTGACGGTAATATAAGAAATTACCTTCATTAAAAACACATTACATAAAGTGAATATAATCTCAAAAGTAACAAATTTCCAGTCCTTCCACCCACCTCTTTACCCTACCCTCGACGGCTCGTCTCTGCACGACCGAACGTACATTATTTATGTATTTAATTTTCCTTTATGTGCGCGAAGTACATCGTCGGACCTCGCCAAGTTTTAATTATCATCCACCCTCGGGTTTCGTAGAGGGTGGCCGGAGGGCCAGAAAGGAGGAATGGAATAAGGGTTACGACGTTGCGCGTGGAAAATTAACGCCGGCCAACCCTTCCCCGGCCACCTCGCCTAACCCCCTTATTTGTAAGAAAAGGGGTCGGAATTTTCCTACCAATGGTTTCGGGATTCGGGATCTGTTGACCTGGATAAATGCGTGTGTGCGGGGGAGAAAAAGGGTCCGGCCGGAGCGGCGAAGGCGGGCGGGAAATGGGCGGCATGGCTCGGGCGGGCATAGCAGAAGGGGTTTTATCAAATTTTATCTTATCCTTAATTTAAATTAATGGCACGTCTAGATTTACACGCTTCAAGAACATTTATCTAATTACGTTCGATGCCCTCGCCCTTTTCCCTTCACTATCTCGCCGGGGATTAGGATTTGAATTATTCGGTAATTAATGGGAATACTAAAATTGGGTTTTGCTTGGATTTTGATTTAGTGCCGGTGGATTTAACTAAAATTGGACGGATTAGCGAACACCGAGATGAATATTAGTTACTGAAAGTTAAAAACCGAATCATGAAATACCGGTGTTCATTAATTATTTGTTTTCATGTATGCCCATCATCGAAAATAATTCTATTAAACTTAATATTAAATACATACAATTAGTACTAATTGATAAAACTTTCGGTTTACTTTTTTTTAAATAAGTAAATACATATTGAAAATTTCTGAATCTTTTAAAGTAAACACAAACATAAGAATTAAAAACCGTAATTAGTAATTATTTAGGTTTGTAAAAGCCTTTATTGGTTAAATTATAAAATGTTTGACAGTGAACAGAAATAGACCTTTTATAAATCATTGACAGAATATGTATGTATCTTTTAGATAATGAAAGTCGGGACATTAAGAAGACTTATGAAGAGAAGCAGAAGTTACTAAATTCTTCAATCAAACGTTAATTTATCCACTTTTAGAAGAAAAGGCTAGATTCATCAAAGAAAACAGTTTCAAAGTTTTTATCTTAAATATTGTTCCCCATCAACAACAGCCACGGACTGGTTTGATTCTTTTTGGATCTCATCAGCGTAGCGCAGTTGGAGATTGGGAATTCAATGTCGGTGGATATCCACTCACTTGGAATCTAGTGCAAGTTTAGACAATAGATGGCACGTTTATGGTTTTGAATGAATAGAAATGGAACTTTCTTGTTCGTTAGATAATTTATTTGGATAAGTCAAGAGTACGCTACAAAAATACATTGCTAATTTAAATAGATCAAAATTACAATATATTAATACATAAATTATTAGGATAGGTGAAAATTTTACACATTAACTGATGGGTTAAAAATGCGATACATTAATTAATGGCATATTATATTAGGTTAATGCTTTGGTACAACGCCGTAAAATTCACTAAAGTACATCAAAATTATGATAGGTTAGAAACAAGCTACCACAATTCAATTATTCAGATACTTAATAAAACAACAATTTATTTGGTCTAAAGAGGTATACAATATCTCAGTACATAATTTATTGAAGTAGGTCAAACGTGCGCTATTTCAACTCCTTTATTTAAAGATTTAAAAAAATACCACCTTAATTTATTATTGATTGGGGTAGGCTAATAGCTCGTTACTCGGGGTAGGTAAAAGTTCGAGGACAATGTACAGTAAATTGGGATAAGATAAAATTGGAATTATTGAGTAGAGTTAAGATTTTTTTTTTGGTTTCTGAACAGCATGGTTTTCTTAAGGTAAATCGACTATAACTAACTTATTGATGTATGCAATATTCTTATTGAATGCATTGGGAAATAGATTATAGATTGATTTATACTTACTTCTCCCAGATATTTGATAGGGTTCAATAATTTATTTTTATACATAAATTAAATTCCATCAGATTCAATAATTCAATTCCAATAGAGTCTGTTGATAGGGGCAATATTGTTGAAGCTACATCTGTCAAATTGGCTGTCATTTATTCAGTTTGTTTTCACAGATTGCCAAAAAGAGTGTTCTGTTCGGGCAACATTCGTTGGCCTTCGCCAAATTTACGGTCGTTATAATCGCCCTACCGAAAATCAATTCACTGTGTACTGGATAAATTTGAGTCTACTGATTCAGTAAAGAAGAATCAACATCAGTACGATGACGAAGCGCAAGATCTATTGAAAACAACAGTCGATTTCGCATCGTTCACAAGAACTCGACCTTTCGCAGACCACAACTTGGGGCGTAATTTGAGTGTGTACAAAATTTAACTGACCCAGGAGCTGAAGGTAAGTTACTGATTGTGGATTTTGGGCTGATGGCGCCATCGGTCCATATTTCTTTGAGAACCACGTTGGCCAGGCCATCACCGTCAACGGCGAGCGCTATAGGTCGATAATTACCAACCTCTTTTCACCTGAATTGGATGATGTGAACACCAACGATATGTGGTTTCAACAGGACGGAGCTAGGTGCTACACCGCCCATGCTACATTGGATATTCTGCACGAGCGATTTGAGTTCATGGTCATCTCACGTGAAGGCTCTATTAAAACACTTTACCTGCCTTTTGTCTGCTTCACTTAAAATATGCTTCACCAGTACGGTCATCTTACACTAAAACTACAAATCAATAATTTAAACTGTCACAAATGACAAAATTAATGTCATTTCAGTAGGGTAATGCTAACGCGAATATAAATAATTGTGGAAAGTTTACCGTGCTGAATATTAATAATAAAATGTATTAAAATTAAATAATAATTTATTAGTTTATTCAACGGAAATAATTTTATACAAATTAGTGTTGCTATAATAGTAGTACCATTTGTAATATGCAAATTTAGATTTAAAGTCTGCTCACCCATCATACATAAAAATGTTATTAATTTACTCACTCAAAAATTTTACCTTTTGAATTTATTTTTAATTCACAAAATTTTGTAATTAATTTCACTCCAAACTGCGAGACGATCAGTAATTGAAATTTATATGTATATGTAGGGTGGGTGGGTGGCCTCTATCCTACCTTCCAATCAGTAAAACATCATCAAAAAAGTGAGAAATGTGTATAAATAAATTTTTCTTTAATTTAATGAGAATTCATCACAAGTTTTTTTATTATTTTTTCAGATTTCTAAAACTACCTTTAAGTGTTCAAAAAATGTTCTGTTATTTGTTAATTTCTCAAGAATTTTATATATTTCTTGGTTTTTTCGGCAATTTTAGAATTTTGCATATTTATATTCCTTTAATTTTATAAAATTTGTCTACTTTCAGAATTGTTTATGTTTTTAATATTTTAAATATTTTTTGCTTTTATGTTATTTGAAATTTTTAAATATTTCTTTTCTAAATTTTACCTTTATTTTTAGAATTTTTTCTCTAGATCATCTCGGCAAGTTTCGTATCATGTTTTAATAATTTTTTACTACTTTTATTTAACTTATATTAAATACGTAAATTGCAAGAATTTTGTTAAATTGTTCTAATTTGTTTATCAATTTTTCTGTAATATATGAAATAAAGAATTTGCTAATCGTTTTATATATTTTTAGCTTTACATTTGTGTAATTTTCTAAATTTTCCAAAATGTCTCTTCTAAATCTTTCCAATTCCTAGAATATATCCTTAACTTTTCTTTGGGATTTATAAAATTTTCAAGAAAATTTTCTTTCAATTATAAGAGAAGTTTTTTAATTTTTTCCTCTAATTTTTGGTATTTTTTCCTGCATTTATCTACCGACTTTTTAAGATTTTTTTCTTATTTTGTAAGAACTGTTCTCTCATTTTTCTAGAACTCCAAAGAAATGACACATCATTCTCGTCAGTGTTGCTTTTATTCTCTTCCAATTTGCAATTTTTACATCTTATTCCTCATATCTGAAACCAGTGGCACGTTTTTTCCGTGTATAATGATTTTTATAGTTTTAATTTCAGTGGATTGTTTTTATTGGTAGAATACGAGTATTTCTTTCAAATTTCTAGATTTCGAACAATTTGCTTTTTTAAAAACAATCTAATTTTTCTATTGAATTCTACATGTTTCAAGAAAATTTCTAAATTGTAAGAGATTTTTCGTTTTCCTTTTAAATTCACAAAATTATGTGGAATTTTTCTTTGAAATTTTTTTAGAGGTTCAACAATCTTCCATGATTATTTTGAGGATTTCTAGAATTTTTAAGCAATTTTTCTTTCCTTGTTAGATAATTTATCACCATTTTCTGAATTTTCTTATGAGAATTTTGTAAAAATTTCTAAAATACAATAAATTTCTAAAAATGTTTATTAAGTTTCATTTTCTGAATATTTCCAAAAATCTCTTTATATTTCTTTCAGTAATACTCATCAAACAACTTTTTCTTCTAGACAAGATTTTTCGAAAACTATTTTTCTATTTTACGAAAAAAAATTTTAGGAACATTTTTGGGAATTTCATTTTTAAGGATTCTTGAACTTTTTCCATAATTTTTTGATATTTTTCTTTCATACAATTCAAACGATTCTATTGAATTCTAAATTAATTTTTAATTTTAAATTCTCAGAGTTTTCTTAGGGGTTTTCTTTCTAGTTTGTAAAATGTATCAGATTAGAAGTTTTCAAATACTTTTCTGAGAAATTGTAGCTTTGTATTATCAGTTTTTTTGTAATGTATTTTCTCAATTGTAATGTTTTTCTTTAACCGTTTCTTTTCCAGATTATTAGAATATTAAAGCCTTTCCAGATTTCTTCTAATAAATGTTCATAAGTATTTCTGTACTTTTTCTTTCCGAGAATTTATTAATTTTTCATCAATTATCTTTTTGGATTTATTTTTATTTTCGTAGTTTTACAAAAAATAAACTAATTCTATTATCTATAGCAATTTTATCTTCAAAATTTTAAAAAATTTGCTCCTAAATTACAAAAAAAAATCCAAAATTTTTCATTTGTAATACTTTAATTCTAGAAATTCAATTAAAGTTTCCAATAATACCTCTTCTAAATTATAAGATTTTCTTTTCAATAATAATAATTTTCTTTTTTTATTTTCTTCTGGACTTTACAAATTTTGTAATTAAAGTTATTGCAAACAGCGAGGCGATCAGTAATTACAGTTAATATGCATATGTAGGGTGGGTGGGTGGCCTCTAACCCACCCTCCAATCAGTAAAAGGCGAGGGTTTTAATTGAAAGTTTTAAAACGTAAATAAATATAACATTAATTTAATAGATTTATCTAAACAAATTTTGAAATTTAAGAAATTTTGAAAAATAAGACATAAGTTAAAAAAAGTTCAAAAGAATGAAAAACTGAACAAATTTTATGAAAGCATGTTTTTCATAAAAAAATTAAAAATTAATAATTTTGACATTTTTTTCACAAATTAAACACAATAATTACTTTGTTTTGTATAATAGTTATTTATTTATATGGTGACCAATGGTTTCAATACATTCACGTATCATTTTCAAACCGAAAGTTTTTTCCTATGGCTAATAAACTATATGAAATTGAAATTCATATAACAAGTAATTGTAAAATATAGGGAAAGTACTATGATGGCCATATCACCATTTTTTAGAATGGTTCACATTTCTGCTTCCTTTCTACAAATTTTTAATTCTTTACTCCTTCCTTCTAAAGCCTGTATTTTTGTCACATTTATGTGCTTTCTCATCGAATTAATTAGACATTTTCCCATGTATTCCTTTCACTTTTCTTTCGCATCTGACTATAATATCTTCAAATTCTTCTATTGAAATGACTTCATCCCATTGAACCGTTTCTAGCCTCTTCCTCACATCCCTAATAGCTTTTAAAACACTATTTCTTATATAATTGATTTTGCTACGCTTTCTAATCTTTGCCCATCTGTATCTCTATTCTCAATGGTAAATGGTCCGATCACATTACTTTTCCCACTTCTATTCTTCTCACGTCTTTCCTTAAAAATTCTCTGATGACTATGTAATCAATTACTGTCGATCCCTGCGGCCCAATGTACGTTTTCTTACCTATCCAATATTCTTCTAAGCATCCATTTAATAATGGAAGATATTCTATTTCTTTATTATTACCTACTTCTTCACCTTCCCATCCTCTTTATTTATAGACATATCAGATTGCTTGATCTGCTATGGTATTCGTAGTCGTCATGTCATAGATATTTGGAATTATTATTGTAGATTTACAGTTAATATTCTAATATGTACAGAGATGCCAGTGTAAGAATATTAAATTTTATGAACAATAAAATAAGCAGATCATAGGACTACCTATCAATAGTGTTTCAAGTGGCTTAGCAGAAATATATTGCTGTTAAGACGATTCGAAATATATTCTTCATGCTTACTCCATAACAGTTTAAAGTCTAGTATTACGTCAAGGAACTTTGAGCTGGTCGGTTAAATATTTCTTGTAAAGAGAATGCCATTGTTGTAAACTTGTTGGAGTATAGACACAATTGATTCTCTAGAATCCAGTTGGATGCTATGTCCACTGATATGTTTTCGTGGCATGAGCGGATGCTTCATTGGCGGAATGACTTTCGATGGTGGTGTTATTCGCATATAGAATATTGCATCATTTATTTGGCATGGTAAATCATTTATATACACTAGGAATAATAGTGGACCCGGAATGGATCCTTGGGGCACAGCATAATGAATTTGCTGCTTGTAAGAAACGGTAATATTAAAGTAAACTGCTCAACTCATATCTAAGCGAAAGACGTCAGTCGCTTAGATATGAGTTCAGCATCCGGCAGCTGTCGGGATGAAAATTGTAAAAGTATAACTTTTGCAGGAATACATTATGCGAGACGCAGTCAAATGCCTTACTGAGGTCCCTGATGTTCGCAACTAAGAAATCATCCATAGATCTCTTTGACAAAGTACAGTGCGTCCCGCGTATATCCTCCCTAAGAAAGGTCTACTGATGATCCGATATGATTTTGTTTTATCCCAGAAAGTTTACCATTTGGTAGTACAGTATTTTGTCTAGTAGTTTTTTTTATAAAATCGGTAAAAGAGATATTGGCCTGAAGTTATTTGTATCCGTTATGCTACTTTTCGTGTGAACAGGAATGACAAGAGCCCTTTGCAGACATTTAGGGAATGTGTTAGTCCTAATGGATCAAAGGGTTTTTCTTTAATTTTTTGTATGGACCTGATGATAATATAACCTTTGTCTGATTTTAGGTAATGGACATCTTTTGATTTAATTGATTTCAGTAGTTTGCGTTCAACTTTCAGTTTCTTCAAGTTTGTGTTGGTGATTTTCCTCTTTTCAACGATTTCTATTATCTTCTTGTCTTCTCTTCTAAATGCGTGTTGATTTTCCGGTTCAATTCTGGTGGCTGTCATTTTTACATATTAATAAAACTACATCCTAACGATTTTGCGCAGTTTGATAGTTTTCCATTGATGTATCTAATCAGAAAGTTTAGTACATTTCTTCTTGCCCATAGCGGATTTGCAATGAGGTGGATATTTGTGAGTGGTGTCAATGATGAAATTAGTTGGGTTAGAACTTTAACACTAAACGCTGATCCTCTTAGGGCGTTCACACTGCCAACAAGAAAAAAAAAAAACATGGTCGTCCTTGGTAAATGATTCACACAATTTTTTAATGTTTTAATGGATAACCCCACAGAAAATTAGTAGAAGTAAAACTCTTGTTATGTTCTATTTCTTTATTTTTAGATAACTGACACGTGTTTGAACTTTGATAATAATCCGAAACACGTGTCAGTTATCTGAAAATAGAAAAATGAAACATAACAAGAGTTTTACTTCTCCTAATTTGAAAATTTGGTTCCATCAAGAGAGTAGCAGAACAAGTATCAATCAATCAAGAATCTCTCATAAGATTTAAAAATTAATGTTATCGGGCTTATATTGTTTTTTCAAATATCGATTTTAAATTGCTCACTAGATGTTTCCTATTGTTATCGCTAAATACAAGCTCGTTTCTTGATTTTTTTAATACATTTTCGTAGCCATTTCCATTTTCTTAGTTCGTATTCATATGCGTGGAGTCAATATCAAAGCGAAGTTGATTCAGTTTTTGTTTGAGTTCTATGTTATTTAAGGTAGCCCTGTTTAGTTAAATTTTTGATGCTTTAAAATTACTTTCTGGCGTGAGTATTTCAACGTCATCAAAAGTTCAAGAATTATTTCTTTGTGGATATGTATGTCGTAGGCGAATTGGAGAATCAGGCTTTTTGCAAAAAGCCTAGTCATTTTGCAATGTGCCAGGCGCATTAGAAAACCATGAATATATTTTCAATTAGGCTTGCTGCAATAAGCCAACTTACCTCTAGGCTAGTTGAAAAATATTAGCCTGGTTTTAGCCAGGTTTATTGCGATAAGCCTTACAATAATAAAACATAAGGAGCCGATATAACATCGAACACTACTTTGGTGTTACGCAAACGTAACACGTTACGTTAAAAAAAATTAGTGTTTCAGTTCATATCATCACTGAAGGAATAATCTCTTTGTATAGCCCCTGTGGACCGATTGAGTACGTCGCATTCAAAAGCGGTGTGTTTAATGGAATCTAGGATAGGACAAGTTTAGGACGAAATAAATAAATAATTCTAGAACAATCGCCATGTAACAGTTTTAATAAACAAATTATGAAAAAATTAAACATTTAATCGGAAATTATAGTTTCACATTATTTATTTGCGCATGTTGAACTTTTATGGGACTTCGATGAGCACATTATATTTGCCTTCTTACACAAGCACCTTTTTTGGCATTGAGATGTTGATATTAAACATTTGCAGCTACTAAAGCCCTGACGACCAAACATTGACTCATTCGAAACAGCTTCACGAATTGATATGAATTTTTCTGGGATATCTCCACTAATTTGTGTGTCATAAATCTGAAAATATCCTCTAGAAAACCACGTTTTAATAATCCCACTTTTTGTACCTATTTGGTATACATCATTTTCCTCCTTCAGAATTTTCCCAATTAAATTTGGACAGTCTAATGGGCCACTGACAACTTTCGGGATATTTAATAGAACCAAGTTTCCAACAGCAACCGATTTTAGTTTTTTTACAAATTTCATCATTTTTTCCGCCGCTCTTTTCTGGCCTTCGTATGCTTTTTGGTGCTCCGAAATAATATCTTTCTGTCTGTTGCAAATTTCACAGTATTATAAAGTATTATTCTCTTTAGAAGTTGTGGCAACATTTCGACAACAAGTTATATGAATTTTTGATGAACATAAATAGCATGAGATAATAGGTGAGTCATTAAAACTACTTGAACAAATTATACAAACATCTTGTTCCAAGTTAGCAACGTCTTCTGTGTTTGCAATTTTTGTTTTTCTGTAAATACACTCTTCTAGATCTTCTTCTCTGCCAATATTTTCTAATATTTCTGGCGGCATATTTGTAGAGCCTATTCCTAATTTGGGTTCGACTCCAAAAAGTGAGGTGAACGGACTTCTACCTAACATATTTTCAATATCTTGATTGCAGCGTTCCACACTACCCTATGATTCCGTGACGATGTTAGCGGTAAACTTGCTCTGCAAGATGTGAGGTGCACCGAAGTCTAAAAATATCTTCATTCCAACGCAACTTCAGCAGCACATTTCGATTTTAAAGGGCGAAGAAGACAATATTTCGTTGAATGATCTTGGTAGTTCATTAACCATTTGTAATCTCCACAGGGAGTTGATTGAGAATCAACCAAATCTACTTCCCTTCGAAGATTTTTTGGTATTGAAAATTTTACAAAGCGAAACAAAAGTTGCAGGTATAGGAACATAAAATTTATTTTTTAATGAAAACAGCATTTTATTCTTCTTCCGCCATGCCCAGTGGCGCGATGATACTAAAGAAGTGTGTCAAAGTATTGTTCAATAGGAAGTATTACTACGACAGGATCCTCATTACATCACCTATTTTTTTATTAACATTCGTTTTCCACCTACCTCCATGCTGTCGTATTTTCTAGTTAATCTATATTGCCTACTAGTCTTCTTTGTTTTTAGATTATTTGAATTTAAAATGTCACGGATCGCTTCTTCTATGGCTGCATTAGTCCATGGTCTTTTAATAATACTATTGTTCTTTTTACTGTATTCTGTCATTTTTTCCTGTCCAAACCATAACCGACCCTCCACCAAATGGATGTATTGAGGCAAAACCGCGACTCATCTGAAAACAGTACTCTGCTCCAGCCCTCATTATTCCATGCCCGGTGATTTCGGGCAAAAGCCAATCTTGCAACACGATGTTGGCGTTGCAGAGATGGATCTGTAGCTATCTTTCTACAAGACAATCCAGCAGCCCGATCCTTCTCCTAACGGTCTATTTACTAACATTTACATCTCTAACTTCATGGAGTTGATTTCGTAGATAAACTGCAGAAGCTGTTCTATTCCGCAAATTTGTAGACACCAGATCCTGGTCTTCTGGTTATCAGGCTAGCATCCAAGTAACGCTGATACACTTTTTGTATAGCACAATCCTTGGAGTTTCACGTTTTCCTCGCCCATCTCCAATCAACGCTATAATTCTTGCCACAACAATAGAGCCTAAAGGCATTATGACTTGTTACAGTACAGTACTCCGTGTGAATGACAAGTTTCGCAGAGAAAAATCAACACAAAGTAAGAAAATCACAACGAAACGTAGGTTTTCAATTAGAGCAAAATGGATGTTGTTTCATAAAAGTCTGTAACACGGTAATAGTAACTGACAGATAGATAACATTTGTTATGCACCGACTAGAATTGTAAAATTGTGTGCTTCTGTAAGGCTTATCGCAATAAGCCTGGACCAAACCAGGCGATTTGAACAAATTATTGAGAGTTTCTATTTCGCATAGAGGGGTATTGGCTAATTGCAATCAGCCTTAAAAGTATCAGGCTAATTGAAAAATTCTGAATGATTTTCTTATTAGCCTGACACATTGCAAAACGACGGCGCACTTTACAATAAGCCTGTTTTTCCAATTCGCCTACGACATGCATACCATCTTGCTTTTGAGTTCTTCATTCAGTTGGTCGATGATTTCTTGTTTAGTTGAGTTAATGCTGGAGTTTTAAAGATGTGTTTTGTAGTGTATTGGAACATCATTCGATTTTGTGATTACCGATATATTTGATTCTTTTATTTTTGATTTCACATGCCCAATGGAAAATGTTGAACCAATTAACACATATATCATTTTTGAAGCTAACTGATTTACAGCATTTAAAGTTAGTAGAAGACTGCCACATCGTATTTAACCATGAATTATTATAAAATACGGATTAACTGGGGCTTCTTTCATGTAAAACAATCAGAACTGCACCGTACATCTACTCTACAATTCTCCGCATTTCCGTTTAAACGAGTATATGAATTGTCTTCATTTTCTACATTATTATAGATCCATCATCATCAATGTATAGAAGAGAACCTATCGTATTAGGAATGTTTACCACTACTTTGTTTAAGAGTATAAGTGTTTCAGCAAATAAGTCATCAATATTAGAAGAACTCATCGATATTATGTAATAATTTTACTTTGTCTTTACATTTACGTGATTGTTTCACGGTAACTATTTTCAATACTTTAAATTTTAGTTAGTAATAATATAGTTGTATAAATATACCTGTTATAAACGTAAAATTGATGATAAGGAGACAGCGTGATAATCCAAACAGGAAACGAACAAACGAACGAACGCTGATCCAGGAAAATTGATTGATCACTGCGCTGTCCTTATATTTCACTTTAATCTCAACCCGGATGACAGCTGGAACATTGGACACGTAAACAGTTTTCCGAAGACTTTTTAAAAACGGGGATTTCGCGCGCGTGGGGATCGTCGTCAGCATGCCACTACCTGTTAATATCGTGGATGGAACGCGTGTAGGTACCTGTTGTTGTTAGTTGGTAGCACACAATACTGGCCACGAACTGGGCATATAACATTATAACAAGCCGATCATTGGTCCAGATTAGCCCTGGGCTCATTATCACCTCATTACAGGGGACCGACAGTTCGATCATCCGTTATTGTCGTCCGCATTGCCGACGCTTTTCAGTGTTTTATTGCCTTCAATTGATATCGATATTGCACCACCGATATTATTGACGATGACGATTGGAAGATAGCATGTATGTGTGTGCTTGTTTGTGTGGGTGTGGGTATTGCATTAATGCCGTTTTCACTATTTCATTTCCGCGCCAATATGTCCGAATGGCCATCGCCAGTTCGGCTCCTTTTATTATTATTTTTTTCACCAACCCCGAACGCCGGGGCGAATGTTTGTGCGGGCGTGTGCGTGCGTGTGCTCGATTCAAAGAATGAAAGATTTATTGCCCGCACAGTAGACAGATGTATCATCAATAATCGGGCATTACTTCCTATTATAAATGGTCGATCATTAAAGTTTTATTCTTTTAAAGCCGGCACTAATATATCTCGTTCAATTCGGGCAACAATATTTCCTACCTTTTTTTTTAATAACAGATAATAGAGACATTAAAGATAATTGAAAGAAAATTTATTGATAATTATTAGTTGATTCAAAATTAGTAAAACAATTTGTTGGTATCACTTTTTAATTATTTTATCAAAATGCCTCCACAATTAGTTTTACAAATAAATATTGAATTTAGAATGAAGAAAACACTTTTGCTTTATTATACCACTTTAAAGTTTATTTTGCAGTGACTAGTTTCGACTGCACAGTAAGCATCTTTAAGATCCAAGATATAATGGACATTTTGCTTCATTCAAGGTTTATTTTAAAGTAAATTAAATTGTTCTATCAACATATTCGTAATTGCTTTATATAACTTCAAACCATCTTTCAGGCAGCTGATGAATTTCTTTTGTCTTTGGACACGATAAAGCCATCAAATAATTTTCCGATCTTATCTGTTGCATCGATAGGAATAAGTGGTAATCGGATTTAATTTCGTGTAGATAATTTACCTATTCTAAATGGTTATTTTGTTTGTTCGTGTTTCATTTTTATTTTTGGGCAGAGATAATTTTTGTATTGTAGTAAAAATCCGGTCTCGGCACACCTAGGCGAGCCGAGGATGGAAAATTGTGGGATCCGCAGCCCGGTGGAAAAGGGAGGTCGGTTTTCATTAAATATAGACCATAAGGGAAATGCAATTTTGAAAACTAGCGGAACGTTAATAATGAAAAATAATGGTGCATCAGAGTCCGGGCCGTGTTTATCATTAAATTTGATGGAAGGGCAGCTAAGCGGCCTGGCGGCGGGGGCGCACGGTAAATATTTGGTCTTTTTGTCGCTCCGGGCATTAATCTCTGTCTTTGAAGATGCATTATGTATATGTATATACGCGCAGTTTAAATATTCCATTATGTTTGCCTATAATCACTCCGAACTATTCACGTTTCGGACCGGCGGATTTAAATCTAACGCGTCACATTCTCATCATTATGTTAAATCAAATCTACAAAACGACAAAAATAATGATAGTATTGTCATTTATATTACACTACAAAAGTATTGCTTCCAATCTTTCTGAATGAAGAAAGAATCAAAGATAGGATCAACGGTTTTAAATATTTTATTGTCATCAGCAGTTTTTAATAAAATTGCATATATCGTTGATGAATAGGCTGAATAATATAGGTCCACAATGAGACCCTTGAGGAACCCCCAATTAATTGAAATAGAAGTAGCCCTAAAATTATTTACTCGAATAATTTGTCTTCGTTGCAAAATAAATCACCTTAATAAGAAAATTGTTTCTTCACAAAATCTAAGATATTGAGCTTTAGTGCAAAGACGGTTACCGCCAACACTGTCATCTTCCTTTTAGGGAACACACAATCGCAATCTCGCACCCTCACCCTATTGCAACCTCAAACAGGGACTATATAATATAAACACAAATAAATAATTTAAACACAAGGTCAAAAAGAGATTGGTAAAATTATTATAATGGTCAAAATTTTTGGACTAATGTTTACAGGCAATTGACGCCAGAATAGAATATGCGGACTTAAAATAGCTTTATTTAAATACAAGTGATACAAAAGATTTAAAGCAGCAGTGCAAGAGGAACACAATAAACTAAAAACGTTTTCGTTTGATTTTGCTGGCGTCACACTATCCAGAAATTATGCAGAAATCTCGAGAATAATCTTCTAAGAAAGTAATGTAAAGGTTCTTGAATTTTGGAGGCGTTTACTTCGTGGTACATTTTCGATTATTAAATAAAGAAAACACTTAACTTTTTTAAACTGTGTTTGATAATGATTACCTTGTAATTGAAACTAGTCACGAGAAATAAAAATATAAGTGGTATAAAAAAGTTAAGTGTTTTCTTTATTTAATAATGTAAAGGTCTCGAAATCTAGATGAAATTTTCAGAAAATATTTTGACCCTTGAAATTTGGAAAAGAATTTCTGATAAGATAAAACAAGACATATAGGATGATTGAAACAGAGATTACCAAAAAAATTAAAAAGGAATTTTTCGTAATTTAGAAGAGAAATTCTGATTAAATAAATCAAGAAATTCCTACAAAATCTCGAAGACTTAAAGAAAAGTTAAGAATATAAATGAAAAATTCTCCCAACATTTAAGATATATTGCTGGAGAGAAAATGATGGAAAATTTTTGTAGTACAGAGGAAAATAATTATAGAAAATTACAGAGAATTTGAAATTTTGTAGAAAATAGTGACAAATTTTCAAAAATAAAAGAAAATAGCTTTAAAAAAAATGGCTGCAAAATATAAAAACCTTTAAGAAAATTTTCGCAATTTAGAAGAGAAATTTCGATAAAATAAAATAAGAAATTGGTGAAAATTATCGAAAAGTTTAAGGAAAATAGTAAAAAAATAAAATCTGGAAATATTTTGAAAAATTCTCAAAAATTATTAAAAACATCAAAAATTTCAAAAACCTTAAATAAACTAGAGGAATATTTCTTAATTCAGAAAAGAAAATTGAAGAAAAGAAAGCAAATGTTGCTAAAATACCTCGAAAAAGTAACGAATGAATTTAGAAATTTCAATGAAAAATTTATGCAAAAATATTATACTCAATAATGAAATAGAGGAAAATTTTTAAATGTAGAAGAGAAAAATTGAAAAGTCTTTTTAAATTGACAAATAAATCTAAACTAGAGTAAAAAATAAGGGAAAATTCTTGAAAATAAATCTATCTTCTAAGAAAATGAGGTAAAGGTCTAGAAACCTAGATAAAATTTGCAGATAAAGTTTGTGTCCCTTAAAATTTGGAAAAGATTAAAATAAAACAATATATTGGGAAAAACATAGAATGCTTACAAAGAAAACATGTAAAATTTTGACACAGAAATTGCTTATAAGATTTTTTTATAATTGAGAAGAAAGTAAAATCAAGAAATTCTCTGAATTTCTCGAAAACTTGATGTAAAATTAAGATAAACTAGAAAAATGTATCTAACTCTAATTACGTAAATAATGATATAAACAACTGCTCGGAAAGGTAAAAATTTCTAAAAAACTGAAACACCATTCATGAAAATTCTCTATTCCTTAATTAAAATAAAAGTTTAGGCAAAGGCTAAAGAATGAATGTAGAACATTTATGCAAAAATATAGAAATAGAGGAAAATTCTTAAATATAGAAAAAATGTTTTTCAAAAATTCTAGAACAATTGAAGAAAACTACTTAAAATATAAATTGCTGTAAAAAAAATGGTTAAGGAATAATTAGTGGAATATTTCAGACCCCTTGAAATTTTGTAAAATTTTGGTGGAAAATTCTTAAAACAATTAAAGAAAAAGAAAGTTCATAATATGCTAAAATTTTCGATGTTTTAGTTTTTGTGGTTTAGATGAGAAATTTCAATAAATTAAACAATAAATCACCAAAACTTCCAAAAATGAAAGCAAAGTTGATGAAGTCTGTAATAATTTTAATAAATTCTAATCAGATTATATAAATATGTTGTAAAAAATTCTTTAAAAAACATGAAAGGACACTGAAACTGATGTTGGTAAAAAATTGAAAAGTCTGTAAATTGACAAATAAATCTAGAATCCTTAAAGATCTTTCTTTAAACTAAAGTAAGAAACTGGGAAAAGTTCTTGAAAATAAAAAGAAAGATTCTAGAATTTACTAAGAAAATTTTTCAAACATAAAAGAGAAAATTCTAGAGAGAAAAAGAAGAAACTGCCTGGAAATCTATAGAAGATGAAGAAAATAAAAAATGACAAAAATCTAGAAGAATTCTGGAAAATGCTAAATATATCACAAAGAGTAAAATATTCTGGTAAAATATTTTTTTTTTAATATTAACCAGAGAATCTGAGAACGTGGAGTTTATGAAAGGAGAAGGAGACATGGGGTGGGTGAGATACAAACAGAGAAAGAAGGAACTGAAAGTGGTGTATGTGAACAAGAATTTTAAGGAGATGAGACAGAAAATAGAAAAATGACGCACGAAGGAGAAAGGTGTGTGGTGGGAGGAAACATCAATGCGAGATTAGGAGAATTAGGAGGAGGAATTAATGAAGAGTAAAAGAGATAACTAGGAAGTCTCAAAATTAATATGAAAACGCAGAAGGCATGAGGATGCAAGGGTGGGCGATGTAACAGGGGTGGGAGTTACGGATGTACAGAGTGAGTTTGGCATGGGAGGATAAGGTACATAGGGCTAAATTCGGCCCTATGTACCTTATCCTCGGTATCGATATCGGTGTAAACTATATAACTTTGAGGGGGTGTGACATGGTATAAGTAAAAACAATAGAAGTGAAAAATGCGTTAGGCTCAGGCCATTGTCCACTGAAGGTAGAAATAAGGATTGGGAAAAGAGAGAAAAGAGGAAAGAGCACTCAGAGGAGAGCCTAGAGAGCCTGGAGAGCGAGAAGATAAGAGATAAACTGAAGGAGATTTAGTCGGGGGGATGGAGGTAAGATCAATGTAAGAGTTGGAGAAGGCCATAGCGAGTTGTCGAAGGAGGAATATAAAGGGGTAAAGAAATAGCGGGTGGTTTCATGAAGAATGCAGAAGAGCGAAGGCGGAGGTGAGAAGGACGAGGAAATAGTACAGAGGCGAAAAAAGGGATGAGGGAAGCATATAGGAAGCGAAGAAAAGGAGAGCGTGCGAGGAGAAAAACAGGGGAGTTGAAAAAGAATATGGGGAAACTAAGAACGAGTAAAAATAAGGCTGAAATGTGGAGAATACTAAAGTGCGGGGAAGAAAGATGCAAATGGAGCTATACCTCCACATAGTAACGGTCGCTACCATCATTTTCATTAATAAAATATTCTATAAATCTCGAGGGAAAATTAAAGAAGTGATGGAAATTATTTTAAAAAATAGACAAAATTTGCATGTGTGAAAGAGAATTTGCAAAAAACTTTAAAAATGTTTTGTATTTTAAATGTGAAATAAAAATGAACAGAGAAATAAATCGATAGAAATTCTGAAACATAAATAAACAAAATAATTGAAATAAAGTTGCTAGTCAATACTAATAATTTGAACACTTGCAAATATGGAATATAAAATTTATAACCAATGAAGAAGTGATTTTCGATTTAGAAGACAAAATTCTAATAGTTTTGACAAGAAGTAACAAACATTTATAAAAAATCGGGGATTATTCTTAAAAATAAGACATTAGACTCTGAAAGATTCTACGACCTAAGAAGAAAATATTAACAATTTAGAAAAGAGATTGCTCTAAAGAAAATGATAAAAAAAATTATTGTTGACCTTTTAAATCAATGTAATTAGTTTATATTTTATGCAGTGATTTTAGTTTCTATGTTCGTATATCTATTTTTGTGCAATCATTTCTGTATTTGACGTATGTAAACTCCGTTATAAGCATCAATAAACAATTATTATTATTATTATTAAAAAAGAGTTGGCAATCCTTAAATTTTTGTAAAAGTTTGGTGAGGAATTCGTAAAAAAAAATGGAAGAAAAATATTTACAAAACTCTGAAAGAGGACTTCTAGACCATTTTTGAAATTTTTTGTAATTTAGAAACCATTGAAGAATCATTTAAAAGTGATATTAATGAAAATATCTATAACTCTTGAAGAAGTAATTTGCAATTTAAAATATAAATTTTTTAAAATTCTGCTAAAATGAAGCAAAATTTAGTTAAAAAATCTTGATTAATTTACAAGTTAATATAGACTACTGAAAAAATAAAAATTGAAACTGATGTAGGATGTAGTGAGAAACTCTAAAAAATAAAGAAAAGGTTTTTGGAATATTCTAGAACGTACGAAGAAATTTCACGCAATTTATAAGAGAAATCGATGAAAAGAAAATTATGCCTATTCTAAAAATCTGAAGGAAGAATTGCAGAGGCCTTTAAATTTAGTGATGTAAAATAGATGACAAAGTGCTTACAAAAAATTGTTGAAGTTTGAAAGAGTAAAAAAATTCTAGAATAAAGAAAGAAATTCCAGCAATACTCGCGAATTTAAAAAAAAGTGAAGCAGAAAATTCGTTTAAGTTCTCCTAAAATGGAGCCAAATTTTGTCAAAAAATCTTTATCAATTAACAAATTAATTAATTGAGGAAAAGTTTCTGGAAGATTTTAGAACGTACGAAGAAAAATGCCGCAATTTAAGAAAGAATTTGCTGAAAAGAAAATGATAGATGGTAAAAATGGATGACAAAGTGTTTATGAGAGAAATTGTTGAAATTTAAAAGAGAATTTTTGAAAAATACCAGAATAAAGCAAGAAATTCTAAAAATACTCGAGAAGTTTAAAAAAAATTATCAAAAAACCTAAAAATTTGCAAGATTTCTGAGTGCTTGCAAGAAAAATGTTTGAAGTTAAAAAAAAATATTAACAAAATACTAGAATGAATTAGGAAATTCTAGAAATACTCGAGAAGTTTAAGAAAAGTTAATCAGAAACCCTAAAAAATATGCAAGATTTCTGAAAAGCTGAAGAAATGTTGATGAAAAATCCTAAAAATCTGAAAGATTTCTAGAAAGTTCTTAACAGATAAATGTTAAAGAAATAAGTGGTCGAATATTCAAAAATAAAAATAAAAGAAAAAGGTGTTAAAAACTGGTAAAAATCTAAAAAAGCTTTGATTAATATTCCGCAATTTGGAAAATAAAATTGTTATATATAAATATAGAAAAATATAAATTAAGAAAAGAAATTGTTTAAATATAAAATAGGTTTCTAGAATATTCTAGAAATTTTTTGAAATTTTGTGGAGTAATTGTAAGGATTTCTTAAGTAATAAAACAATGCTTCAAATTGTTGTAGTCAGAAAAGGTAATTACAAAATCAATATAGAAGCCTTAAAGAAATGTTTCGGAACTTAAAATAGAAATAAAGCATGAAACTATCAGAAAAATCTAAAAATTCAAAATTCTTAAACAAAACAGAGAGGAAATTAAAAAAAATATATTTTCTGAAAGATTCTAAAACTTTTGTAAAATTTTGTAGAGAAATTATGACAAATTCTCAAGATAAAAATAAAAAAATATTTTTTTACAAAAATTGTTCCAGTTGGAAAGATAAAGTGCTAAAGAAAATATAGGAACCTCGAAGAATGTGTTAATGAGAAAAGTTGGTAGAGTTGAATTGACAAACTTATACTGTCGTCGATAAGGAAATAGCACCTCTTTATAATGGTCAAGATTTTTAGACCAAATTTACAGACAATTTAAAGTGAATTTAAAAGATTATTTCAAAAAGGAAGATTTGAATTTAAGAGGCAAGAGAAACTCACTCGATGCAGTACTGCAAGAAGCCTTGAAAAAATGTTCGTATTTGAGAAATAAGCATGAAACTATCAGAAAAATCTAAAAATTCGAAATTCTTATATAAATCAAAGATACAAAATATAGAAGATAAGTTACTGAAAAATTCTAGAATTTTTTGAAATTTTGTAGAGAAATTTGTGACAAATTATCGAGATATGAAAAAATTGTTGCAGTTGGAAAGAGAAAATATAAAAACCTTGAAGAATGTTTTCATAAGAAAAGTTGATAGAATTGATAAATTAACTTAAAAATAGAACCTCCTTATGATGGTCAAAATGTTTGGTCCAAATTATACAAGCAATTTCAAAGATTATTTGGAAAAACGAGATTTGAATTTAATAATCTATTAATGAGTAAATTTACTGGAAAATTGCGGAGTATTCGAAATTTAGAAAAAAATTGCAGAAAAATAATCCGATAAGATAAAACGAGATATGATGGAAACATTTTGAAAAGCAGAAGCTTAAATGTAGTGTTAAAGAAAAATTCTTTACCCTTGAAGAAATGTCGAAATTTTGAAGAGAAATTTTAATAAAATGAAGCAAGAAATCTGGGAAAGAAATTTCTGAAAAATTCTGATAACATAAAGATAAAATTCTTGAAAAATAGTAGGAAAGATTTTAGAAAGTTATACAATTCTGAAAAAGACATTATTAAAATGTCTATAGATCTTTAAAAATGGTTTAAAATTTAGGGCAGAAATTAATCTGGAAATCTAGAATAAAACTTTATGAACAATTCTAGAACCTATTATAAAAAATGGTGGAAATCTGTTTTTAAGATATCCATTAAGTTATGATAAAGAAGTAAATAATTTTCTTTATTTCTTATTGTTACTGGTGAAGGCGTACTTTAAATAATTTACTTTTAGACATAATAATTTTGTTTTACCAATGTTGGAGAAATGAACTCTAATTAATTACATTTCACTCTACTGGTAAACTAATTGTATTTTGTATTTTTATTTTTATTATAAGATAAAAAGTTCTCTACGTACATTAATAGGTGGTAATTTGTTTTTCCAGTTTAAAATGAAAGTTGTTTTAACGATGGATCGTGTATACTGAAAGCGGATGTTCGCATGGAATAATCCAATTATCGATTCCTTTTGAGAATTTATTATAGAAATTTTGCGTTGGATTTCTAAAGGTTTTTACATTCTCTCTGGCGTTTTTTTTTTTTTCGTTCGGATTACACCCGTATTCTCTGGCGGTGATTATGAATATACGAACATTTTTTTTAATGGAGACACAAACCTTTTGTGTGCGTACGTGATCTCTCCCAGTTTAATTATTAAAAATTAATTAAAGAATCATCTCTCATAACGCCGATACACAGTCGTATATATATATACGCGAATTATTTTTTTTTTTTTCATTCCGAACCCCTCGCGGCGCAGAGGGCGCGCAAATTGGTCCGATTGGCGTATACAAATGATTGTGCCATAATAAACATAGCAAATTAATAACCGCCGTTTGGCGCGATCAATGGCGGATCGGTGATTTTTCCGGTGACATTTGAAAGAACCTAAATGAATCGGGGGTTTGAAATTCAATCTGCTATCATCTAATCACGGACGGCAAACATACCGTATATAATTATACGGGCAGAGCGGAAGGGTGGAGACTCCACGGGAGGGGGGTTTGGGGGGCGCATCAAGGGGGTGGCTAGTGAGAAATGGGTGGGGGTGATGAATGTGTGTGTTTAGCTTCGTTAGCTGGCGACAGACTTTAATTATCTCTCCAAGGATTTCTACAACATTAGCTTGTATTTTGCGATAGCTGCCGCTTCATTACTCCGTTTTGTGTAAATCGTTCGCATACTGTGTGATTCAATTTACCTAACAAACGTATATAAACGTGTAAGATTCTATGTGTGAAAACTTTAAAGTATATGCAGTCGTGAATGAATAATATTACTTCCTGTAATAAGGTTTATTTTAAAATAAAGTACATTCATTTGTTCAATCATGACTTTAAGCCATCTTTCATGCAGCTAATGAATTGGAAAAATGTTATGTCTTTGGACACGATGAAAGTAATCAAGCCATTTTTGGATCTCATCCACTGATTGGAAATCCATATCGGATAAGACGTGTTGCATCGACCGGAATAAGTGGTAGTCGGATGGAGCAATTTTTGGTGAATATGCTGGGTGCTACAAGACGTCCTAGCCAAGACTTATAATGATGTCTTTTGTATTGGAAATAATTTGTAGCCTGGCATTATATTGCAAAAATGTCACTGGAACTTCTTTGAGCTTTATTATTCTTTAGCAATAAGCCTTACTACGGGTGCACCAACGTCAATTAATCCATTGAAGTCAAGAATTCTAACAAGAAAGGCCGTTATCTTTAGAATTATTGTCTCAAACGGATTGATCAACTTTGCTATCAGTGCATAGTAAGGCTTATTGTCAACAAATAATAAATTTCAAAGTTTCTTTAGGGTAATACACTTAGTGACACTAATTTTACTCCTTAAAATCCTTAATTTACATACCAATTTCATATTTATGTAGTTTATTATTTTGTAAACTTAAAGTATCATTTAACTAGTAATTTTGAAACCATCACCAACAAACATAAGTCCATATCTATTAGTATTAATTAAAGAGCACGCTCGCATTCCCATCTTGTTTTTATATTTGTCATGTTGAGTATTTTTAATTACAGCCCGTGACATAATTAACTTTACATGGTCCGTGATGTGCTGCTCGAAATTCAGATTTGAGCGCACGCACGTGTCGAATTGCATTAAAATCGCGAAGAGTTAATGACGGGACATATTTTCTCTTCTCGTCGTTACAAAAAAATATATGTATATATATATACATACATATATGGCAAATTTGCCATTCGCGTCCTATCCCTAACGAACGTGAATTTGCCTAATTGATTCGGTGCTTGTAATGTTGTCGCGCTGCCGCAGAAGAGTAGGATGCTGAGGATATCGGAAGATCCCCCTCTCGATCTCGACCGAGGGGTGTTTTTCAAGTAACCGGATCTTCCAGCTAATCAACGAAAGCGCCTCTTTGAAAGCTCACGATAACGGTTTTGGATTCTAATTATAAATTCCTTCTGCGGGTTTTGTTGTGCGGTGCTTAACATACATTAATAATGTTACAAAGACCTATTCGATGTTAAAGTCTGTTGAATTTAATTCGTATTTTAAATGTTTAAAAACTTTAGTGATTTTAAAATTATTATAAAATTACCTACATAAATACGCAAAAATATGTCATCCAAGTTTAGCCTATCACTAATAAAAAAATGTATACAAATGCCTAACCGTTGATATACTAAAAATAACAGAAAATCGTTTCACAAAACCGAGAACCTGGTAAGCTTAACTGCATATACGAGCGATATGTTGAGAAAATTTCAATTTGCAATCAAATGTTACACCAAGATTTATAACACTAATTAGTTTTTTTAAATCTAATATTAGTAATAAAGTAATCATATTCCTGATTTCTAGATTTATAAAATGAAATAGTACAACAATTCTTTATATTTAATTCTATAAAATGTCTCTTACACCACTAACTTCAATAAATCTGCTTGTAAATGCTGACAATTTGCTGTACTATTTACTGTTACTTTAAATCTTCGGCAAATAAAAAAAATTGCTATAATAAATACTCTGTTCTATATCATTAATAAATATCAAAAATAAAATTGGACCGCAATGAGATCCCTGTAGAACCCCTGACCATACTTTAATACTTTGAGATGCGACATTTCCCAACCTAACAAATTGTTGACGGCCACATAAAAAAACTAGAAAACCAACAGTTTTTCAATAATAATACGATGCTGAACCTGATCAAAAGCCTTGGAGAAATCAGTGTAAACAGCACCAACTTGATTACCTTTCTCCAAGGCATTCGATATATCTGACTGTAACGTGAGCAAATTTGTGACGGTTGATCTCCCAGTCATGAAACCATGCTGTTCAGGAATAATAAAATGTCTACAACACCAGGGTAATTGAGCAGAAACAAGTTTATCCAACATTTTAGTTAAGGTTTATTGTATTGCCACGCCTCTATAATTTTAAACATTCTCCCTAAATGCATTTTTAAAAATAGGTACAATGTAGTTGTCCTTCCAACAAGCTGGAAATACACCACATTTTAAAGAGGATCCAAATAGAAAATTATTTGGTGTTGTGAGTGGAAAAATGCAGCGCGAACTACATGATCATCTAATTGATTTATACAATTAAAAACATCACTAACACAAACTCTAAGACTATCTAAGGCAAAAATATCTTCGAAAGAAAATTTAGGAACAGGTCCCAATTTATTTCGATACACTGTCGCAAAATGCTCAGCAAACAATTTTGTAGACTCAGATATATTGGAGGCACTTTTATCATTATATGTTATGATACTTGGATAAACATTAGTATCATGATATTGCCTCACATATGACCATTTTTTTTTGGTTTTGTTCTTAACTTTCCTCCATCTTACACATAGAGTCGGAATGTAATTTTTATTAAGAAAATAACAACAACTTGTTAATTTTAATGTAATCACTGATAGAAACATTATATTTATATCGTACATGCACTATTTTCTTTTCTCTAATTAAATTTATAAGTTTATAGTTAAACCATTTAGGGTAACCAGATAGAATAACCTTCTTCGTTGGTATAAACTTGTTAAAAGCACTGTAGACTATATTGTTAAATATTGTTGCAGATTGTAGTTGAAAGAGGAGAAATAATTAACTGATTCCAGGTAATTGTTAATTTTCTCATAGTCAGCTTTGTTAAAGTCATAAATTATATCTTCCATGCATATCTGGTTGCTGGTGTCCTTAATTGATGTTGTTAAGCTATAACTAATATGATGAAGACTTGAATCAAATGGAGAGTCGTCGGAACAAGTAATGTGATCTGAATTAGATAATTACAAAATCCAATACTACTTATTATCTTATTTATCTGTCGAATATTGTGGACAAACATTAGTATGCAGCAATACATTATCCCAGAGAGCATTTGGTATACTATAGTCACCACAAAATATATATTTACTATTTGGATACATATCACATAACATATCAATTGCTGAACAATGGTTTTCATATTGGCTTAAAGGTGAACCAGGTGGTACATAAGTTGATACAATGATTACTTTATTTTCTATCATAACAAACTTTTGTTCAACCAAATCTTTAGATAGCAAACCTTTTGATCGCAGTTTAGACTTCACAGCAATTAAAACTTCACCCCTTTTTAATTTAACACTTGTAGTTTAGCTAATTTTATTTAAGCTTAATTTAAAGCCTTTCCACTTAACATGTATACAATTTTTATTATTTTTTTTTTATTAAATGTATTTATTTTCTTCAAAATTACACGGCTGTATACATTATTTGTTATTAACGTTTAGTTGTTTTGTTCCTTGTAATTTTTCCTATTTGTGGTCCTTCCTTCCTTCATTTCATTTCATTTTCATTTTATTTTCAAAATTCTACTTTTGTTTTATTCAAATTCTGTAATTAAAGTTAATATGTATATGTAGAATGGGTGGGTGGCCTCTAATTAATTACAAAACTTTTTGAATAAAAAAGATATTTCTGTTAATTCTGTTAAAAAATATAAGCATTGATTGATTGCATGAATTAAATAGTTTATGTTGGGTGGAAATGGTTTAATTTAAGTAGGGTGTGTGCGTAGCTTTTAATCCAACCTCCAATTAATATATTTTAATTAACGTTAAAAAATAAAGTTATGCATTTGACAAAATTTGTATCCATTTTTTTGGTAAGTAATTAATTAATTAAACTGAAAAACTGTCATGGAGGTTTTACCGATTGAAGGGTAGGTGCGAGGACACCCACCCACCCTACATATATCTATTAATTTTAAGTACAACACTGCTATTGATTTTTGTTAATATAATCAACGCTTTCACAATCTGTTTTCCTAAAAATTATACGCTGATCAATGGGTGGGGTTAATATGCATATGTAGGGTGGGTCCACCCACGCAACTTAAATATTTACATTGAGCCTTCAAGCCTCTGTTTTTTTTTTTACTTTTACTTGACAACAAACTATTTCTACTAATGCTGTTTAAAAATATAATGCAATGTTTTAGCTTGAATAAAATAGTCTATTTAGGGTGAGAATGGAATAATATATGTAGGATGGATGAGTGTCTTTTAATCCACCCTCCAACTTAACAATTGTCTTAAGGGTTTGCAAAATATCCACTACAAATGAAATTATGCTTCTAAAAATTTTTTTATCGCATTTCTTTCGTAATAATTAATTAATTGAAAATAAAACCTTAACGCATATTTTAGTGATTGTAGGGTGTGTTCGAGGACACCTACCCACCCTAGATATGTCTATTAATTTTAGGAAACTGTTGGTGATTTTTACCAATGTTTTATTTCCTGGATAGTAAACGCTGTTCAGTGGATTGTGTTAATATGCATATGTATGGTGAATGGGTGGCCACTATCCCACCCTTCAATTGCAAAACTTACGTCAAAAAGTTGAATTAAGAATTTAATTTAATCAGTTTCATAATCATAAATCATAAATCATACAATAAAGTTTTCACAAGTCACGTGATTTTAGAAAATTATGTCATTGAATATAAGTAAGTAAATTTCATGAATCCTGAGAGAAACTTCTTTTCGAGATTTCTAAAATTTTTCATCAGTTTTCTCATATATTTTTTAAAAGATTCTTATAACATATTCTGTCAACATTTGATTTTTTTACGATTTTACATTTTTTGCTCTCTCAAAAATGTTTGCCTTGTTCTTTAAGACTATTCTGGGTCCTAATTCGAAATCAGAAAAAATACTTCAAGCACTATTTTTGGGAATAATATAAACAAAAATAGATCATCCAATTTTGCCGCAATTTTATCTGTTCAGTTCAATTTTCCTGAATCGAGGAATTCCTTTCATTGTGATTACACGAATTGCAATTTTTCGCTACAAAATTTGTCTTAATTCTGCATATACTGAATCCAAATTCGAACTCAGAAAATATCCACCAAGTTCTTTTTTTCAAATAAATTATACAAGTTATGTCCATCAAATTTTGCCTGATTTCTATCTTTTAAATTGTCGTGATGAATTTGTTCAATTACGAGTTTGCATTTGTTTTTGCTCGAATTTTTTCATATATGATTGTAAGATTTTGTATTTGTTGCTCACTAGTAAAATGTTGCCTTATTTTTAAGTGTAATTAGAGGTCAGGAAAAGTCCTTCGAGCCCAATTTTTTAGCAATAAGTGTTGTATCATTTCCATCTGTCCAGTCCTGAATCAAGGAATCCCTTAAAGTGCGATAGCACGATTTTACAATGTTTCACTCTTTCTACAAAATTTGTCTTACTTCTGCCTATCTACTATCACGAGTCAGTAATTTTCTTCAATTACGCTTCTTCGATTTTTCACATATTTGTCTTTCTTGAGAAATCTTGCCTTATTCCTACGTATCCTGAATGTAGATTTGATGTCAAATTAATTCGTAAAGAACATTTTCTGGGAGAAAAATAGGATTGATGTTAGATCAACCACTTTAGCATGATTCCTATAAGTGTTTGGAGACTTAAATTCAAAGTGTTTTAAAGATTTTCCTGATATCCAAACCCCATTTTTAAGAAAAGACGGATTGAAGTTTGCCAGTCGATTTTTGACTGTTCCATATTTCACGATTTTTCACTTTTTTGCTCTTTTGCAAAATTTTGCTTTTTGTTGAACGTACCTTAAAACCAAATTAGATGTCAAAAAATTGACAAATCTCATTTTTTGATTGTATATTTGCCTCATTTCTAAGTGTTTAGTGCCTTGAATTCAAAGTGTGGCAAAAAAATCCATTTGAGAGAAAGAGGAAAATAGTTGAAAAATGTAATTTTACTCTATATGTCCGAATCTGAAGTCAGTAGAATCCATCAATCCCAATTTTTGAGAAAAGTAGGAAGTTCGATAATCAAATTCAATTGTCGTATATCGACGAATTTTTAATAAGTATTAAGGATATCCAGACAGAACAGAAGACACAAGATAGAGGATAGAAGATAGAATACAGAAGACATGAGGTAAAAGAAACCCGAATACAGAGGACATAAACCCAAGATAGAAGACAGAAAACAAAAAACAAAAGACAGAAGACATAAGACAGTAGAGAGTAGACCGAAGGCAAAAAACAAAATATGTTTATCAGATGACATATGTAGATGATACATGACAGATAACGAAACAAAATAAATATTTTTTTAAAATTTAATGAATTCTTAATTTTTATAAGCCTTAAACATTAAACAAAATGTTATAACACACACATTGTATACAAATTGACGAGTTAATGCATTCCGATTCTTTCGTTTGTGCACAAACGCGTTAATAACGTTCAAGTATGTCCATTTGCAAAACCGGCGCGGTCGTTTTAAATCCGGCGCAAAGTTTAAATAAAAGGAGACATAATCCATTGTAACGAGCGGACGTTCATGAATGTTGTACACCGTAATGATTTTATGTTAATAAAAATGTACAACTTTCACTTCTGCGTTGTCTGTTTGTGCCGGCCAGAAACGTTAATAAAAATACAAAAGCACGGCTCACCCACACATAGACACCGAATATGAAATAATAATCGCAATAAAAAAATACGTACACACACACACAGATAATATCATTTGTGTGTGTGTGTGTGTTGGAAGAGAAGAGAGTGAGTCGAGCGTAGAACATATGCATAACTTGATACATATACATGGAAAATATATAACATATAATATATACGGAGCTAAAAGCAAATGAACGAAGCATGGAGAATATGGCTTCAACAAATAGATTGCAAGTTAGATTAAACGCAGGATTCTGCTCGATAAAGCCGGCTTGGCTCTCTCCCGTGTTACCCCCTAACATTACCACCCTACGCCACCCTATCCGAGCACCCTTAGGAGCGCTAATATTCCCCCGCATGGCTGCCAACATTTGCACAAAATGAGAACTCGAGATGAGTTCGATTAAAACAATGGACGCGCTCGCGAATAGTTCACTTCGGTTAAATTTACTACATTGCTCGATTACCACTTGCGGATAAAGGATAATCAATAAGCTTTTTTTAATTACTGCACCTTTAACACTTACCATTTATTATTTATTTTTTTAAATTATAAATTCCATTATTGCGATTGTTTTAAATCTTCATAATAAATTACAGATTTATTTCTATAACATTTCTGATGTGATTCCAGCCAAGAAGAATATTAATTATATTCCTAATTTAACTTGATTACAACTCTACCATATTCCTAATTTAAATTACATTTCTTCACAGAACTGATTGTGCAAAAACTTGTCGACAATATCAGCCCTCATTTCATGAGACTTGATTAACACTAAGACCAATTTACTGTGATTACAACTATAACATATTCTTAATTATATACTCAGTTCACGATACTTGGTGAACACTAAGATGGAATATGTATTCATTTAAACCACGAATTCGATTATATAGATATTAATATTTATTAAGTAAAATGTGTTATTATACAATTATCTTAAACGAATTTATTGAATAAATACAAACATATTAACGTTAATGTTTGCTGTGAATAAACATTAACTCTTTCATGATGATGGTTGCGACCGTTATTACGTGGTAATTAATGATATAGGCATTGACAGTCATTTTCAAATGACTAAGATGGAACTTAATAGTGTCGTTGTGATTATTTAAATTATTATTAATATAAATTACAATAAATAATTGTGGTAAAAATCCATAGTAAATATGCAATATGCCTATATTAAATATTTTATTTCCTCAAGGTTCAACTTTAGGCATAACATAATTTTATTAATTAAATATGTATCACAATTACATCCTAATTGAGATTGTTTTAAATTTATACACATAATACATCCGTAATTATCAATAAATAATTCTAGAATTTTTCAAAAGTTTGTCATTGATTTCTAAGTAAAAATTTTCGCACGAGGAATGTTTCATTAATTTCTTTTCCAAATTCTAAACATAATAATAATACAATTTTCTAGAATTTTCAAGCACTATTACACTAATTTTTTAAAGACACACACAGAGAGAGAAAGAAGGGGAGAAAGAGTTTCCATGGTTTAAGAATTTTCTAACATTTTTTTCCCCTCAATATATAGAATTTTCAAGGAATGTTTTGCTTTGATGTCTAGATTTTCTTTTTCAAATTATGACAATTTTCCTCAAAAGCCTCTAAAACCTTGCTCTTAAAATTACCGAGCATTTTCTCTTTGATAAATTGCGATAAATTTCTTGTTTTAAAATTTTCGATCGATTTTTTTCATATAGCATTTTTTTCTCAATATCTAAAATTTTTAAGAAATGTTTTGCTTAACTTCTAGAATTTCTCTTTCAAATTATAAGAATTTTCTTCAAAAGTCTTTGGAACCTTGCTCTGAAGAATTATCGAGCATTTTCTCTTCTAAATTGCGATAATTTAAGGTTCTAAAATTTTCGAGCGATTTTCCTTTCATATATCTAGAATTTTGCAGAAACATTTTAGGTGCTATAAGTTTTTTCATTAATCTGTTTTCCAAATTTCCACAATTTTTGCAGCAAGATTTATACGAAAGTTTCAATCCCAATGGTTCTAAATTTTTTTAACAACTTGTCTCGAAAAGTTTCAATCAGTTTCTCTTAAAAATCATAAACATTGTCAATGTTTGAATTAAAATCTTCAGCATCACGCAGAAAGACAACTTCTATGAGATAGTTGTATCAAATATTGCATGGAGAAATTGACGATCCGAATATTCGAATGTTAGTTTTACTCATTTATGTCTTAACTAGCCAATAAATACAATGATTCAAACACATACTAGCATACAAGACTCCACGAGTCGCTATTTTACAAATACCACAATTAAATTGTTTTAGTAACCACAAAATTGCTTAAAATTGTTATTATGCTTGTGTACAATTTTATGTATTATTTGATCTTTTGAATGTTATTATATATGTCTCTATGTTTGAATACTTTTCCCTGTTTTTAGATCTAACATATGTATCTGTTGGGAAAAAAATTATTATTATTAAAAATTTTCTTCAAGGGTTTTATCATTATTTAAACGATTTTTTTCCGGATTTTAATTTTTCTTAAATTTCCTTTCTAAATTCTTATTTTCTTATCAGATATTCCAGAATTTTCTACCAATTTCCATTGTTTTAGTATTTCACAGTACCTAAAAACTTTGTTTGATTTTTCTAAAATTTTTGTAAATTTTCCTCCAAGATTTCTAGAATATTTGAACCTTCGGGAACTTTATCAAAAGATAAAACTTTTTTGATAAAGTTCCTGATTCAAGATGTAGCAAAAGTTATGGCTTCAAGCATCCAACAACTTTTTTAAGCATATATCTAATTTTTTTTTCTTTAAAACAAAGAATTTATTTTGATATACTTAAATCTTCTAGAGTTTCAGGTTTTTTCAGTACAGCAATCTTTTAGTAAAACCTCAAACAACTATTGCAATATTGCATGTAAATTCCTGATGGTTTAAATTTAAGCCTTACGATTTTAATATTTTTTATAAATGTTATTGTAGATTACATACTTTTAAAGTTTCTTTTTAAATTTATACAACGAATATATCTCCTAACTTATTATTATGTGTACAAATGAATAATCAAATAGTTAAATTGTTTAATCAAAGGATTAGTCATTGCTTTGTATAACTTTGAGCCATTTTTCAGATAGCTGATGAATTCCATTCCGAAAAAATAATACGTCTTTAGACAGAAGACATCAAACTATTTTCGAATTGTAAATGCATAAATTCTTAAGTATTGAACTTATAAATCTGGGATTCCTAAACATCATAGAAATCAGTGTTTATTAATATTATTATTATCTTGTTCAATAATGTTTAATTTTCCACTGATTTTATATTTCGGAGCCTACTAAATGAGTTCTTGAGAGAGAGAGAGAGAGACAAACATCTTTATTGATAATTAAATACATTCGTTATGTACAATATAATTGCAATTGATTTTTATTACGGCTATCCCATGGTCTTTCTGCCAAGAGTTCTTGATTTTTGCGATTACTTAATTTTCTTATTTCTTTAAACAATTTTTACTTTTACCCTTCAAGTTTCTTATTATACCATTTACAAGTAGAAAACATATTAAATTTTTCAATTGAAAAAATAAGGAACTTAGGTTAATAACAATTAAATTAAATAACTAAGATATAGTTTTTTAGTGGTAAAAACCTAGTGTATGTTTTAGTTTAGTATTTATATCATTATATAAAATAAAAAAGTGAAACATTCATTCATTAAAAACTAATTTGTGCATACATACAAAAATAGAAAAAGTTGCAGCTAAGTTTTAGGAGTAACAAATTTGTTAACAAATTGTTACTTACAATCGATTGTATATATTGGATTAAAATTATAGACACTTTAAAATATTTTCATAAGTAATGAGGAAAAAAATTGTAGATTTAATTAAAAATTTATTTATCAATTTTCACAAATTAGTTTTTAATGAATGAATGTTTCACTTTTATGTTTTATTTAATGATATAAATAATAAAACATTCACTAGATTTTTACTAAATAAATAACTGCCAAAATGTGCGACAAATATTATATTACGAAATAATGTTGCATTTTCAAATAGGACAGAAAATGTTTAGTGGAAACAATCAACTACATCATTTATAAATACACTAAATAGATGTGGTCCTAGATGTGACCCCTGTGGTACCCCCAAAGGAACGAATATCTCCGACGAAATAAAATTACCCACACGAGAATCACAGTTTACGAGTTGACCATACACTAACCCAAATTGAGCAGGAAATAAGTTCACAATACTCTGAATATTATTTACTAAAACCCCACTATTGTCAAATATTTCAGGAATGGAAGATTTTTTTTTGTTTGAGTTGCACAAAAAACCATACATAATTAATGTAAAATGCTTAAGACATAATAAGTGCGTGTGCTATTAAACGCATGAAAATCTGAGTCAACTCCAGAGCTTATATAATTTAAGTGTAGCATTTTTTTAAAGAAAATAAGATCAAATTCGTAGTGTAGAATTTAGGGAAATGGCGTTTGGGGTTAGAATCTTGTATTAAAATTATTAATGTATCGCTGATTGTGAAGGTTCTTATTAATACTAGATGCACACGTTGAAACGAAAAAGGTACGTATACAGTTTGAAAATAATCTGCCATTAAATCCACGATATCATGTCAATTATAAGCTAGTTTATTTGAGTATTGCATCTTGTCTTCTTCTTAAAACTGATAGCATACTTCCAAAAGAATGAAGGATCACTGCCAATAGCTACTTCTACTGTTGTAATATGTTGTTAGTAAAGAGCTAATGATAAATCTTGACACTGTTTGGATGGAAGTCCTCCATCTTGTTATGATGGCCATTTCTTTTAAATGCCGCAAGTGCTTTCTTCTTGTATTATTTTTCAATTCCTTTGGTATCCAACATCAGTGGGAATCATTATACTTTCAAGAAATATATTTTACAGAAAGTAATAATTTAAAAACCCCTAATACAATGCTCTAAAATCTATCAATCTTATTGTTAATATCAATGTTCTTAAAAACATTATCGAATGATTTGAAGTAATTATTTAGTCTCACATAATCAGCCAAATAACACAAGCATATCTTTTTATAAGTTGCTAACTTGGAGACGTATTTTAAGAGCCAGGTGATGATATAAGCGAAGTAATGGAGAGTTTAAAATAGAAGTAAGCCATCAGAGTTTAAAGCTTGAATATATTTATGATGTGTGAAGAATGAATCAAGAAATAGATTTCTTCTATTAGGAAGAAGGAGTGTAGACAGCAATTTAGCCTGCAATAAGTCAATATTTAAATCACCCGTACAAATAAAAGTGTGATTGATGTTTCCAGTTTATCAAAAAAAAGTTGGTAGTTCAAATTTTGGGCCCTAAAGGATGCAGCAACAACAAAACTATTATTAGGTGATTTGACGAGCATCCATATTAATTCAATATTTATGCCTATTTCTTAAATGGTAATATTTAAAGAGCTTCTTGCATAAATTGCTACTCCCCTGCCCCCTAGTATTCCGATCATTTCTTAAAAATTTGTACCCATCAATATTTAAATGATCATTAGAAATTTTACTGTTCAGATTTTCAGTTTAAAGGCTGCAATTGATTCGATTGGTTCTGTAAAGGTTCTGTCTTTACCATAGCCCCACAATAAATAATCCAGTGGTGTTACATCACATGATCAGACCGGCCACTTAAGAGCTGAATTTCGTGAAATTATGCGAGCAGGAAATTTGGTGTGCAATAAATTCATTATTTCGGTGGCAGTGTGATCTATTAAAAACACATGTCAGTGAAATTCATATCATCAATAATAGGCCAAAATTGAGTTGTTAAGATCTCTCTATAGCGTAAGCCATTGGCCGTAACCGCATTTCTAGGAGAAATGTCGAAAACGGCAATATCACGCCTCGAGATCACATACATATACCGTGACACGTTTAGCATGCAAAGCTTCTGGGATTATCAGAAGCCGAAATGGGACAATATTGCTTGTTGACGTATCTAGACAAATGGATATGAGCTTCGTTTGAAAAAATATTTTTTCAGAAAAACCAGCAGGTTGGATAGGAATTAGGAATAATACACTTGTTATGTTTCATATGTTTACTATCAGTTTCCTGACATGTGTTTCGGCGATTGCTCGCCATTCTCAAAGGAGTATAAAAATTAATCTAAAATTCCTTTGAGAATGGCGAGCAATCGCCGAAACACGTGTCAGGAAACTGATAGTAAATATATGAAACATAACAAGTGTATTATTCCTAATTCCTATCCAGTGAGTTATATGTTTCATCAAGAGTGTAGCAAAGCAAGTATCAACCAGCAGGTTGTTTTGGAATGAAATATATGACGATGTAAATGGTCGACCGGTTTCAATTCTAGCATCAATTGCACATTGTAAGGCTTCAAACCAAATCATGTGGTCGATTTAGATAACCCAAATTGTTGAGAACATCGATAAATTGATAAATTCGGATCTTCTTTAACACTGTGGCTCATAGCTGCGATGTTTTCGTTTGATTGTAATTTTCGCTAGTATTAAGCCTGTCGATTCAAATTGATCGACCAAATTCTTGATAGCCATCTCAGAAGGATGATTATGTTGACCGAAAATATCATTCAGATTTCAAAAAATTAAGTAAAACTTACCTTATTAAAAACAAAGTTTTTGTTGAAAAAAACCATACCTATGACTTTCTGCGTTTCGAAACTGGTAAGTCTTCTAGTTACGACTTTGAAAATTATTGTAAATTCAGTAGTTTTTCAAAGTTTCATTTTAGGTCTTATAATTTATAATTTTCAGATATGATCTTTATAAAGTTCTTTTTTTCAAACTTATAAAGCTGATATAACCTTAGTTATTAATAATTTTTTTAGTAAATTATTAAAGTAAATATTAGAGATTAAATTTTAGGCACTTCCTCTTCATAATTTTATTAAAGTTATTTTTGTATTTTTTGCAGATGATCTATGTTAAATTTCAAGTAAATGTCCTTGTAAAGACTTGCATTTCCTTGATGTTTAATTTTAGGGCTTATAATTTGCATAATTTTCATTAATGGTCTTGTAAAATACATACTTATATTTTTTTTAAAATTTATATAGGCGATACATTCTCAGGTATTAGTAAATCTTCTAGTAAATATTTATGTTCCTTAATATTCAATTTTTTATAAGTAATGCTGTAGATTACAAACTTGTTAGGATTTTATAATTTCTCAATTGATACCTTTTTAATTTTAACTAAGTCTTCTAGTAAAATGATGGACAATCTTTTTTCTAATGTCCCAAAATATCACTAGTCAGAAGTATGTATCTATTAGTTATTTAGGCCAAATTATATTAATAATGCAAAAGACCCAATAGATTAAAATAAAGAATCGGGGGTCTATTTGTTACCTTGTGGGGTTACAGTAATGTATATTTTGGCCAAATAAGTAAAAGCTTTGAAACCAGAATCAAGGAACACAGGACGTGCTTAACCCAAAGTAAACCTAATTCGGCATATGCAGAACATCTCCAGGAGCATAACCACACATTTAACAACTTCAAGATTCTGCATAAATGCATTAAGGGACTGAAGGTCTATTTATTAGAATACATGGAAATAAATATAAGTAACACGTGTTTATTGGAAGGATATTTCCAACTGCTCGGAAGGTTTTAATTATTTCTTTGCCTAAGAATAAAAATCCCACAGTTATGTCATCTAAGACCCATCAGTATACTCCCTGTACTCTCTTAAGTTCTAGAAATTGTTATGAATAATAAGTTCAAGTATCATTTATAAAAATATAATATTTGCCCAAATTTCAGTCTGGTTTCAGACAAGGTCAAGGTTGTACTGCAGCACTTCTGAATGTGATGGATGATGCATTGTAAGCTATTAATAAAGGTCTGGTCACTGCTCTTATACTTTTAGACTATAGTAAAGCCTTTGACGCCCTGTATTATAAAGTTCTGCTATCAATACTTCACTAGATAGGGCATGGATAATACGCTATTAATTTACTTCAAAATTATTTAACAAGTCGGCAACAGGCAGTCAAATTCGTTATTTTCGGTTAAAATTCCGCGTGGTTTGTAAATTATATTCATAATGTTTCGATGGTCTCTCTGCTATCCATTTTAAGTGTTTACTCTTGTTTGTTCAAGGTAATACTGAATACTGAACACACAAGAGTAAACACTTGAAAAAGATGGCAGAGAGACAATCGAAACGTTGTGAATATAATTTACAAACCAAGCGGAGTATAATTCCAAATAATAGATCTTTAGAATCCACAACCAGAAATTTTTGGAGATATACTTAAATCAAAATGGCTCCCATTAAAACTTAAAACCTAAAAAAACTGGTGTAAATTCTACAGTTTTTGTTAAATGTGAGAAAAACATGACATTAATTTCAAATCATTCATCTTTAGAATCCAATAACTGAAATTCTTGTAGTTATACCCAAAATCAAAAGACGTCGATTAAATTTGCACTTTTCTCAAACAAACAGAAGATTTTGGAGAAAACTATTGTAAATTCAACAATCGTTACATGTGAGAAAAGACATGCGAAATTAATTCCAAATAATAGATTTTTAGATTCCACTCTCAGAGTTTTTTGTAAAATATTTAATACACATCGCAGGTTAACTCTCTTTGATTTTTTCTTAGCAATTGTGCTACCATGCTGTAGAGATATTAATTTGTAACACTCTGTGCATCATTTTCTTGAAATAGAGATAATTAAAATTACTAAAATTCTTAAGAACAAGTAGGTACATTCATTTTTTTAGAATTTTTATATTTTAATTATTATAAATATTCTACGAATTCTAAAGTATCTAAGTGTTCTGAATATACTAAGATTTTAACATTTCAAATCATATTTCAAAGGTTAAGAAGGTTCTCTAAAAGTCTAACAGTTTGAAAAATATTCTAAAGATATTGTAAAGGATTTAAAGCATAAATATTAAATATTTTCTCTAACTTGTATTATTTAAATGTTAAATAGTTTAAACATTTTTAATAAATGTAAATCTTCAACAAGAAAACAAAAACGCACAAAAGGAATATATGTTAATTTAATTAGATTCCTAAAAGATTCTAAAAATCTAATGATTTACATTTTTCTTGGATCCTAACAATTCCAGCAATCCTAAAGACTTTCAAATTCTAAAGGGTCTGGAGATACGATTTTAAAGATGAGGAATATTGTATTCTAAATACTCTATGGATTCTAAAGTATTTATTTTAAAAATGGAACAATCCCTATGATTGCAAATTTTTAAATAATTTTAAGACTTCGCCTAAAAAGCATAGTAAGGGAAGTTTATTTTGATTTTTTTATCGTTTCAAAATTCTAAAGATTTATTTAATTTTTTTTAAATGCCACGATTTCAAAGATCTATTTCAAAACTTAAAAATGTTTTCGAGTCTCTAAAAAGTATTTATTTAAAATATTTAAAAAAAAAATTTAAAGATTAGAATTATTTTAGAGAAACTAGAAGCTCTTCATCTAAGATCTTTAAAATAATCCTAAAAATGTTCTAAAAACGTATGTTAAAATATTATGGGATTCCTAATTCTTTTAATAATTTTAAAGCTTCTTCTTAGAAGCACAGTAAGAAATTTCTTTTTAGATTCTTTTATGATTCTAAAAATTTCAACTCGTTTTCGATTTTTTAAGATGCTGCGATTTCAAATTAATTACAATTGTTCGCGAGTCTCTAAAAACTTTAAAGACTTAGAGTGGATTCTAAATATTTAAAATAACAAAGGAAGGTTTCTAAAATGTATTAATCAAAGATTGTAAAAATATTCTAAAAATTTCAATTCTCAAAATGTTAATTTAATTTGGTTTAATTCTACAGATTATAAGGTTTTGATTATTATAAAGATATTATAGATTTTCAATATTCTACCAATTCTAAAGTATGTAAAAAATTGTATCATAAAAATACTAATATTTCAAAGTACCTAAATATTCTAAAGATTGTAAAGTTCTAGAATTCGAAAGTCTCTAAATATTTCAAAGATTACAAAGGTTCTCTAAAAGTTTAAAGATTTGAAGACTCTAGCAATATTGTAAGCATATAATAATAATAATTATTATTATTATTTATTTACGGAATATCCTATCCTACAATAATTAATTTAAAATGTCATACTGACATAAGCAAAAAAATAAGTCAGGTCTCCAAAAGTTAGACCTAAATACGCCAGAAATGGCAAGAATATTGCCTCAATGGCCATAATCGCCTGATGAATATAGTCACCAGCTGCGAAATGTATTGGGTCGAGTGGAAGAACACAAGAAATCGTGAACTCCGCCTTCAGGATCTATATTCCAAATTTTAAAGTGATTTAGTGTTTCTTTGTATGTATTTTTATATGTTTTGTAATAGATCCTGTAAAGTAAATAATATAATATAATATACAATATAATTTGCATAATATAATAATATAATTATAATACTTAATACTTTGTCTGTATAACTGAATTTATTTTATGCAGACTAAGTATTATTATTATATAATAACATGTATAACTTTGTAGATGCCTCAGGCTTAATAAATTTTTAAATAATTGTAAATCGAGCAACAAAATTCAGTAGAAATCTTTATTAATTTTTAGAATCTCTAAAAATCTAATAATTCTAGATATGCAAAAGTTTCCAGAGATTCTAACAACTCTACCAATTCTGAAAATTTGAATTCTTAAAATACTAAAGGTTTAAAGTGCAAAATTCTAAAGATTTTAATTTTATAAACAAAAAACTCTAAGGATTTAAAATAATTCAAAAATTGAAATATTTTATATTATATAAATAATATTTATATTATATAACCTGTTGAAACATTTATAAACTAATCTGTAAGTATCTGAAAAGCTAAGTAGGGAAACCTATTTTAATTTCTTTAAGATTTTAAGAATTCTAAATATTCTAATGGTTTCTAAAGATTTTGAATTATTTAAAAATTGTTCAGATCCTAAGATTTTAAAATTCTAAAGACCCTGAATATTTAACGGTTACAAATATTCCAGAATCTTTAAAACCTAGAGATTTTAAGAATCTATACAGTCTTTGTTACCTTTTAAATCTATAATTGCTAGATTCTCAAATATTGAAAAAATTTTTTTTAAATTAAAGTTCTCATATCATAACTATAGTGTAGCTTTAAATATGCAGGATTTTATTTATCACGTATGTAGAGAACTAAATGTCATGTGTCTTTAAACATTGTTCTGTTCGTTCGTGATTACTAAATCCAATGGTTTCATACTATGGCTGTTAAGGGTTATTAAGTAATATAAGCTGTGTTATTAACATGCAACGATATTTTTCATCTTGTTGCACTAATTAAGTGGTATGAAAAAAGCTTGACGTCGACATTTTACGGAAGAAAAAGTGTTGTTCAACGTTGCGGCGTCCCAACACGGGCCGTCGCGTCCACTCCGGTAGATCCCCGGATCAAGGGTCGGGTCCTTCAGACGTACACACAAACACACACACATGCGCCGGTCCTTTTTTTTGCGCGATCCCCTAACGGGACGCCGCACCGACCTTATCTGCCCCGGCTGTCCTTCAAAGGGCACAATACATTTTTATAGCGTGTGCCCCACGTCAACGCGACCACTTGATCCACCTATGGGACACTTTTAGGGCACTGCCACGCGTCCACCTGATACCGTACGTACATCACGCGTCCCTTTACGGGACCCTTGACATGTACACGTTATTACAACAGGTACACGTTATTTTTTTGCTATCGAATTATGAACCTGCCTTAACTGGGGTCACAGGGTTATTGTAGCAATTGATGATTATGTAAATTATCTTTAAATGGGATCTTACAAATAGTTTTTTTATAATTTAAGTATAATA
Organism: Ontholestes murinus; assembly: GCA_963969525.1. Taxonomy (NCBI): domain Eukaryota; kingdom Metazoa; phylum Arthropoda; class Insecta; order Coleoptera; family Staphylinidae; genus Ontholestes; species Ontholestes murinus. The sequence goes on from OZ018398.1 coordinate 41,197,399, forward strand.
ATAGGATGAAGAAGGAGACACTATGACTTTATTTTACTAATTTATTCGTAGTGGTAAAACAAAGTCATCGTGTCTCCTTCTTCATTATATTTAAGATGTACTACAAATTAAACATAAACATAGAATATTGGTAACTGAATAGTTGAGGCTGTTAGTTGTTGAAAGTTCATATTCTAATCACTTTGGTAATTTATTAAAGTGAATAGAATATTGGATTGATGAGGCTCATACTCGAGGAAACTCCATTATGCAATTATTAAATAAAAACGTCACTGTTTAAAGTTTTGCTTTATTTGTAGCAATGTATTTACAAATAAAGCACAACTCTAAACAGTCGTGGGTTTATTTAATAATTGCATAAAAATAGAAGTTATTATTTCAATGTTGAGAACAAACACTGACCGGTTTCGATGTAATATAAAACTCACTAGTGTTGTTTATATTTATTTAGCTTTTATATCGATTGGGAACTACGTATTTGTTAATTTATTAATTTACAAACATTTACTTATTGATGCTAAGTTGAAGATCATTTATATACATCACTCTGATGGATATGTATTCAGGTGAACGGACACGGAATGTACCACAGTTTTCCGCAGTGTTTACGCTTCATTTTCTCTCGTTATTTTCTATTTTCGGCGTGTGTTCATTACGGCTTACTGTTAGTTATATACAGTTTTAATGCTTTAGTTCGGCAACTTGTTCTATTGAGCGCAACTTTCCTTAACATTTTGCAAAACGTCCGCGCGCATTAACTAACAAATTATCTGGAGAACTTTGCGCCGGTCCTCTAGATAAAACACGCACATATCTATATATCTATGAAACTTTAATAATTACTAGAATTAATCCATTCCCCACCCCCGGAGGGAAGGGTGTGGGGCGTAGGTAAAGCATGAATTTCCAGCACGTCGGGGAGCGAAGTGTAAAAAAGAAACAAAACGTTTATATGATGTATCTACGATAGTTCGTACTGAATATTATGCAGATTGCGTATTTTATTATCCTTTTGATATTATTTATCTCGAAGTATTGTAGCAAATCATAATCATTATTCTATTTATATGTTTAATATTAGTGTCTAGTTTATTGCCAATAAGGCAAGAAAAAGAAATCAATTCCTTAGTAGATTTAATTTTAGTACTCTCAAACATTAAGTTCAAATAATCATACTTTCTTCTAAAGTCATTGAACAAAAAAACCGTTTATCAAAAATTTTCTGAAATAATCTAGAATGGTTTTCAGTTTAAAATTCTTATAAGGATTTCTGAACAATTATAGAAATTTAATCAATGTTGAGCAGATTTATTTAAGAAAATTAATTAACACTATTGAACAATTATATAAAAAATTAATTAAATGTGGATAATCTTTATAAAAAAATTTGTTGGTTTTCGTTCTGGTTATATGATAAACGACCGTGGCGTTTAACGCGACCGCCGGAATATAATGAAAAGATTAAACGCGGCCGGGTAATTAATAAAAAAAGCATTGTGTTTGCTTAATAAATAAAGTAAGCACGAGCGGAGATAGAGAGAGTGCTTTTATTGGCCGCATTTTTTCCACTTACACGTACCGATATTTACAAAATATAAAATGTCGCTAATGAATCGTCGTCCCCCGGCGTCCACCCTCTATCTATCGTACGCGCTACCCCGCCGGCACCGCGCGCACCCACCGAATCCGGGCGATCCTTCCGACCCTTCTTCTTAACTGTATGTGCGGCGGCGGCGGCGGCCGCTGCTGCAAAGGGGTGAGATTCAATTGTACCACTCATTAATCACGACGATCCACGGCACTTCTGGATGTCAAATGCAGTCCGGCTGAAGAGCTGCTTTGAGGGTTTCATCTAGCTAATTGCCACGAAACGACGTTTTTAATTAATGGACGCGTATTACGATACCGGCTTTTCCGCCCAAGGCTGCTGCCGGCTTCGAGTCAATGTTGATTTTTTGAATGTCAAGTGAAATTTATCCTTTCGCCCAAATTTTTAAAATCTACAAGCTCAGATCAATTAGAATAAATGTTACAAAAGTTACGAGTCTATTTTTTGGAACTGTAAAGAAAAACGTCGCCAAGAACTTTATTACCTTTGAAAGTCTCCCTTTTCCTAACTTTTTAGCAACGTTATTCCTAACGGTTCTAAAAAATAAACTCTCAACTCTATTTTAATTTTATTTTTTATTCAATAGAGTCAAAAAGTGTGTTGAACATGCTCATTACACAATCCAGACATCTTTTAAAAACATTTTGCAAGATTGAAGATTCTTATTCATTTTTTCCTGAATAGAAAGAAAGCAACAAAAAAAACTAAGAGAAAAAGAAGTAGGAAACAAATTGTTTCTTATGACAGATGCCAGATGACAGATAACAGATAACAAATGACAGAGGACAAATAATAAATGATAAACGATAAATGAAAAATGACAAATGAAAGATGGCAGATGACAGATAACAGAGTACATATGACAGATGACAAATGACAGATGAGAGATGACACATGAGAAATGACACATGGCAGATGACGAATGACAAATGTTAAATGAAAGATGACAGATGTCAAGTGACAAATGATAATTGACAAATGGCAGATGACAAATGACAGATGACTGTCATATTTTTTAACAATGACTTGAAAGTAATGATTTTGCCCAGTATTTCTTAAATACGAAATGTGAACGTATTTTTGACATGATGAATAATCTACTGATGACAAATAACAAATGGTAGATGATAAATGACGGAAGACAAAGGACAGATGACCAATAGATAATCAATAATCAAACATTATCTATGTAAAATATATTCTACTCCACAACTGTCATCAACTATGCCTAATTCTCGTGCTGTCTAAATTTTGGATGAATATTATTTATAATATTTTTTTATGTATTTGACTTTTTTGTTAGCACAGAATTGAAACAAATAAATAAATAAACAAATAAAATCTCATGAATCATAATATAATTTAAATGTATAATCGATATAGATTTAGCAAAATATTTAGAAGTAATTAATTAATTAAGTGTTTTCTTACCACAAATTGTTAAAGTATATTTGACATGACAGCTGGCAGATAATAAATGTCAGATGACAGATGGTATTTGGTATTAGGTATTAGGTATTTTTTATTTTATCCAACATGCTAACAAAAAGATTCTAATATTCTTACATAATAATTTTTCACAGTAATTATGATTGCATTTGGAAAGGCTTGAATTCACAAAAATGTGTTCTTCCTTCCAATCTCGCCCTCTATGCCTATTAATGATTACAAAACATATTCAGATTATAGATGACAGATGACAAATGATAGATGATATAGATCGAGTAGATGATAAGGAAATAAAAATTGACATAAAACAGATAATAGATGATAGATGACTCAAGATAGATGACCTATAAGTAATGCTAATCTAACGCTATCTCAAAAAATCTAAAATATTTATTGCTTTTATTTAAATTTAAATTTGGCAACGATTTAATAAGCATTTGAAAATAATTAGTTTTGCCCAGTATTTCTTTGTTGCGAACCAAAACTCATTTACGTGACAGATGCCACAAAACAAATTAAAAACGACAGTTATCAAATGTCAGATAATAGATTGCAAATGGTAGATGTTATCTAATCAACTGGATGATTAGATAATGGAAGATAATAGATGAATAAAAGATGTCAGATGATAGATAAGAGATCACAAATCACAGATAACAGACGATAGATGACAGATGATAAATGATAGATGAAAGATATCAGATGGCAGATGACAGATGTCAGATATAATATAATTACAAAATTACAAAAATTTGGTTAAATTGACGTGAATAGTTTTCGCTATTTAGTATATTACTATAAAAGACCGAAGCTGCTATTCCTTAAATGACAAATGGGAGATGATAGATGACAGATGACAGATGTTAGATGGTATTTTTACTGAAAAAAATCCTGAAAGTAATTTTTCTTCAATGACAGATAAAACATGAAGGAAGACAGATGACAGATGAGAGATGACAGTTGACAGATGATACATGATAGTTGAAACTAGTCCCAATTAAACAAGATAGAATATAATTGCAAACGTACAAAAATTGGGTCAAATGAACAAATGACAATTTACAAAAATTGGACTAATTTTCTCTATTTGCTATTTTACTATCTAAGACCGAAACTGCCCTTCCTTCAATGACACATAAGAAGAGAGACAGATGACAGATGACAGATTACTAAAAAAAAATACTGAAAATGCTCTTGTTTCAAAGTCAGATGAAAGATGACAGATAACAGGTGAGAGATGACTGATGACAGATGATATATGAAACTAGTCCTGTTTACAAGATATAAAATAATGACAAAGGTACAAAAAATTGGTCAAATGAACTAATTTTCGCTATTTAGTATTTTACTACCAAAGTCTGAAACTTAACTTTCTTCAATGACAGATGAGAGATGACAGATGGCAGATGACAGATTGTATTTTTACTAAAGAAATACTGAAAAACTCTTCTTTCAATGTCAGATAAAATATGAAAGAAGACATTTGGCTGATGACAGATCACATATGACACTTGATAGATGAAACTAATCCAAATTACAAGATAGAATATAATGACAAAGGTACATAAATTGGGTCAAATGTACTTTCTTTCGGTATTGAGTATTTTACTACTAAAGACCGAAACTGCCCTTCCTCTAATGACAGATGAGAGATGATAAATGACATATGACAGATGATAGATAGTATTTTTACTAAGAAATACTGAATGTACTTTTCCTTCATTGACAGATTAAATAATAATAATATTTATTGGTGCTTTATAGATAGAGTCCTTACACAGGTCAGAGTTTACATTTGTAGTTTTCAATGATTAAATTAGCAATAGTGATGTAAAAATGTATCAGTTTCAAAATAATAACAAACACCTACACTCATAGACATACATACACCTACACTCATACAATTATATAAAGTATACCGACGATGATGAAGATGAAGGAAGACAGATGACCGATAGCAGATGAGAGATGACATATGACACATGATAGATGAAACTAGTCTGAACTACAAGATAGAATATAATGAGAAAGGTACAAAAATTGGGTCAAATGGACTAATTGTACCTATTTGCTACTTTACTACCAAAGACCGAAACTGCCCTTCCTTCAATGATAGATAAGATATGACAGATGATAGATGACAGATGACAGATTACTAAAAAATACTAAAAATGTCCTTCTTTCAACGTCAGATGAAAGATGAAAGGAGACAGATGACAGATAACAGATAAGAGATGACAGATGACACATGATAGATAAAACTAGTCCTAATTACAAGATAGAATATAATGACAATGGTACACAAATTTGGTCGAATGGTCTAACTTTCGCTATTTGGTGTTTTAGTACCTAAGACCGAAACGATGACAGATGACAGATTACTAAAAAAAATACTGAAATTGCTCTTCTTTTAATGTCAGATGAATGATGAAGGAAGACAGATAACAGATATCAGATGAGAGATGACAGATGACACATGATAGATTAAACTAGTCTTAATTACAAGGTAGAATATAATTGCGAAGGTACAAAAATTGGGTCAAATGAATTTGAATTATTTTCCCTATTTAGTATGTTAGTTCCAAAGACCTAAATGATAGATAACAGATGGTATTTTTACTAAAAAATTCTGAAAGTGCTCTTCTTTCGATGCCAGATGAAGGATGGAAGAAGTCAGATCACAGGTAACAGATTAGAAATGACAGATGACGCATGATAGATGAAACTAATCCCAATTACAAGATAGAATATAATGACAAAGGTACAAAAATATGTTTCAAATGATTTAATTTTCGCTACTTGGTATTTTACTACCAAAGACCGAAACTGATATTCGTTCAATAGCAGATGAAAGATAACACATCACAAATGATAGATGACAGATGACAAATCACATATTTATTTTAAATGAGTTAAGGATTGTCCTTCAATTTTTGTCCCTTTCTTGCATGTATAAAAATCTTTAAAAGCTGATGTAAACAGATAATAAGTTTTATTAAAATGGTATATTTAAATAATTTTTTTATAGCTGAATAATTACCAATGTTAAATAACACATCATAAATATTGTATAACAAATGCCATATGTCATATTACAGGCGACCATTTAGAATTGCCAGATAGCAGATGATGACAAATGACAGACGACAGATAAGAGATTATAGATGCGGTTGACAAATGATAGATGAAACCAGTCCCAATTATAAGAGAGAAATGACAGATGACAGCTGATAGATTACTAATAAATACTGCAAATGCTCTTAGACGACAGACGACAGATGACAGATGAACAAAAAATCCTGAAAGAACTTTTCTTCAATGACAGATGAAAGATGAAGGAAGACATATGAATGATGACAGATGACAGGTAACAGATGACAGATGACAGATGATACATGATAGTTGAAACTAGTGCCAATTAAAAGATAGAATATAATTGCAAAGGTACAAAAATTGGATCAAATGAACTTGAATAATTTTCCCTATTTAGTATTTTAGTACCAAAGACCGAAACTGCTGTTCTTTTAATGACAGTTTAGAGATGACAGATGGTATTTTTATTAAAAAATATTGAAAGTGTTCTTCTTTCAATGTCAAATAAGAGAAGAAAGAAGACAGATGATAGATAAGAGATGAGAGATGACAGATGATACATAATAGATGAAACTAGTCCCAATTACATAATAGAATTTAATGACAAAGGTACAAAAATTGGGTCAAGTGGTCTTGAATAATTTTCGTTATTTGGTATTTTACTACCAAAGACCGAAACTGCCCTTCCTTCAATGACAGATTAGAGATTAAAGATGACAGATGAGAGAGGATAGATGGTATTTTTACTAACAAATACTGAAAGTGCTCTTCTTTTAATGTCAGGTGAAGGATGAATGAAGACAGATGACAGATAATAGATGACGGATAACAGATGAGAGATGACACATGATAGATGAAACTAGTCCAAATTACAAGATGGAATATAATTAAAAAGTTAAAAAAATAGGTCAAGTGGACTTGAATAATTTTCGCTATTTGGTATTTTACTATCAAAACCGAAACTGCCCTGCCTTAAATGAGATGAGATATGACAGACGGCAGATGACAGATGGTATTTTTACTAAACAATACTGAAACTGCTCTTCTTTCAATGTCAGATAAAAGATGAAGGAAGACGGATGACAGATAACAGATGAGAGATGGTAAATAATACATTAGATGAAACTAGTCCCAACTATAAGATAGAATTAAATAAACACAGTTATATTTCTTACTTCACTATTTTATTTAATCACTAAATGTACATTTCGAACACTATGTGTCCATTATCAATAGTTAACTATTAAAATGTACATTTAGTGATTAAATAAAATAGTGAAGTAAGAAATATAACTGTGTTTATTTAATTAAATAATAAACTTCACATAACTTGCAAATACATTTTCATATAAGATAGAATATAATGACAAAGGTAAAAAAATTGTGTCAAATGGACTTGAATAATTTTTGCTATTTGGTATTTTACTATCGGAGACCGAAACTGCCCTTCTTTCAATGAGAGATGAGAGATAGCAGAGGACATATTACAGATGACAGATGGTATTTTTACTAAAAAAATACTGAAAGTACTTTTCCTTCAATAACAGATGAAAGATAAAGGAAGACAGATGACAGATAACAGATAACTAGTCCCAATTACAAAATAGAATATAATGACAAAGGTTTGGAAATTGGGTCAAATGGACTTTAATAATTTTCGCTATATAATATATTACTACGAAACCGAAACTGCTCTGCCTGTAGTTACAGATGAAAGATGACAGATGACAGATGGTATTTTCACTAAAAAATACTGAAGTACTCTTCTTTTAATATCAGATGATAAATGTATGAAGACAGATTACAGATAACAGACGAAAATGACAGATGACATATGATAGATGAAACTAGTCCCAATTACAAAATAGAATGTAATGATAAAGGTACAAAATTTGGGTCAAATGGACTAATTTTCGCTATTTGGTATTTTACTACCAAAGACTGAAACAGTTCTTTCTTCAACGACAGAGGAGAGATGACAGATAACAGATGAGAGATGACAGATGACTCTTTTACAAACTTTTTAGCAACGTTCTTCCTACCGGTTCTAAAAAATAAACTCTCAACTCTATATTAATGTATAAACAGAGATGAATTTTATTTACTCCTCAATAGGATCAAAAACTGTGCTTAAAATGCTCATTACACAATTTAGACATCTTTTACAAACATTTTGCAAGATTGAAGATTCTTGTTCATTTTTTCCCGAATAGAAAGAAAGCAACAAAAAACTAAGCGAAAAAGAAGTAGGAAACAAATTGTTTTCGACGACACTTGACAGATAACAGATGATAGATCACAAATGACAGCTGACAGATGACATATGACATATGACAGATGACAAATGACAAATGACAAATGACAAATGACAAATGACAAATGACAAATGACAAATGACAAATGACAAATGACAAATGACAAATGACAAATGACAAATGACAAATGACAAATGACTATTGATTGTCTTATATTAATTTAACTATGACTTGAAAGTGACGAATTTCGACTAGTATTCTTTAAACATGAACAATCAATGTACTTTTGACATGCCAGATGACGAATAACAGTCTACGATGACAAATAACTGACAATAGATGACAGATAACAAATTATAAATGAAGGATGGCATGTAGTAAATAGTAGATGATAACTGACGGAAGACAGAGTACAGATGACCAATAGATCATCAATAATCAAACATTAAGTAAAATATATTCTATTCTATGATTGTCATCATAAGATAATTTAAATGTATTATCAATAGATTTAGCAAAAGATTTAGAAGTATTGAATTTTGCTCAGAGTTTTCTCACCACGAATTGTTAACGTATAATTTACATGACAGCTGGCAGATAATAAATGTCAAATGACAGATTTCGATCGACAGATGATGAGAATCTGATTTTATAACAACTAATTAATTATTTTCTTGTCTTGTCAATTTTTCTTGTCACAGGTATTATGACTTGAGTTTCCATAAGCTACATTGATTTAGATTTAGAGAGATATTACAAAGTAATTAATTTCTTGCTTTAAACAAACTGATGACGTGACATATTCATAGCAAATGAAAAATGACAGATTGTACATGGCAGACGACAAATGGTAAATGATAGAAAATATCTTTAGATCGAATAGATGATTTTGAAATAGTAAATGACAGAAAACAGATGATAGATGATGGATGACAGAAGATAGATGACCTATAAGTAAATCTAATCTAACGCTATCTCAAAATATCTAAAATAACTCATTGCTTTTATTTAAATTTGGCCAGGATTTAATAAGCATTTGTAAATAATTAGTTTTGCCCAGTATTTCTTTGTTGCGAACCAAAACTCATTTACGTGACAGATGCCACAAAACAAATTAAAAACGACAGTTATCAAATGTCAGACAATAGATTGCAAATGGTAGATGTTATCTAATCAACTGGATGATTAGATAATGGAAGATAATAGATGAATAAAAGATGTCAGATGATAGATAACAGATCACAAATCACAGATAACAGACGATAGATGACAGATGATAAATGATAGATGAAAGATATCAGATGGCAGATGACAGATGTCAGATATAATATAATTACAAAATTACAAAAATTTGGTTAAATTGACGTGAATAGTTTTCGCTATTTAGTATATTACTATAAAAGACCGAAGCTGCTATTCCTTAAATGACAAATGGGAGATGACAGATGACAGATGACAGATGTTAGATGGTATTTTTACTGAAAAAAATCCTGAAAGTAATTTTTCTTCAATGACAGATAAAACATGAAGTAAGACAGATGACAGATGAGAGATGACAGATGACAGATTATACATGATAGTTGAAACTAGTGCCAATTAAACAAGATAGAATATAATTGCAAACGTACAAAAGTTGGATCAAATGAACAAATGACAATTTACAAAAAATGGTCTAATTTTCTCTATTTGCTATTTTACTAACTAAGACCAAAACTGCCCTTCCTTCAATGACACATAAGAAGAGAGACAGATGACAGATGACAGATTACTAAAAAAAATACTGAAAATGCTCTTCTTTCAATGTCAGATGAAATATGAAAGAAGACAGATAACAGATGAGAGATGACTGATGACAGATGATAGATGAAACTAGTCTATATAAAACAATGACAAAGGTACAAAAAATTGATCAAATGGACTAATTTTCGCTATTTAGTATTTTACTGCCAAAGTCTGAAACTTAACTTTCTTCAATGACAGATGAGAGATGACAGGTGGCAGATGACAGATTGTATTTTTACTAAAAAAAATACTGAAAACTCTTCTTTCAATGTCAGATAAAATATGAAAGAAGACAGATGGCTGATGACAGATGACATATGACACATGATAGATGAAACTAATCCAAATTACAAGATAGAATATAATGACAAAGGTCAAATGTACTTGAACAACTTTCGGTATTGGGTATTTCACTACTAAAGACCGAAACTGCCATTCCTCTAATGACAGATGAGAGATGATAGATGACATATGACAGATGATAGATGGTATTTTTACTAAAAAATACTGAATGTACTTTTTCTTCATTGACAGATTAAATAATAATAATAATTTTCTACTCCTGTAATGAAATATCATAATTGTAGGTTCGTTTTTGATTAGGAAATGCAGTAATTGTATGTTATGTATACACTATAGAGTCGTTGTCATAGAAACGATTGTAGCACTAGTGCTACAATATGTAAGCAGGCGAGGGATATCACAATAGCATAGTAATAATAATATTGAATCATACTAAACGACTTTTATAATAAATACATGTCAATTTCCTTAATTTAAAAAAATACTTTTTCAATTACACACTAATATTATACGAACATTATAAAATTTACACACATTTGACTTTTGAATTGACTTTTCTCAAAAATACATATAGCCGTGGCTACTGACATTAGAAATTACAATTCAAACTAAAATTTCGAATGTGCTGAAATTTACGCAAAATAATGGTAAGTAGTAATAGTAATAATAGTTTTGTTAAAAAATTCAAACCGATTTGTTATTTCATCATATATGTTACATGATCTCCAAGAACTGTTTCATAACTGTATCAATATTACGAACATTTTTAATAAATAAAAATTTATTCAATGTCAATATATAGAAATCTATATTTGTATTTTTTAATTCATATGTACAATCGTAGAAAAAGTATAGTGTACAATTCGCATACAATGACCATTGCCCACTCGTATGAATTGTTAGATAAGAGGTGACCGATGATAGTTGACAGATTACTAAAAAATACTAAAAATGCCCTTCTTTCAACGTCAGATGAAAGATGAAAGGAGACAGATGACAGATAATAGATAAGAGATGACAGATGACACATGATAGATAAAACTAGTCCCAATTACAAGATAGAATATAATGACAATGGTACACAAATAAGGTCAAATCGTCTAACTTTCGCTATTTGGTATTTTAGTACCTAAGACCGAAACGATGACAGATGACAGATTACTAAAAAAAATACTGAAATTGCTCTTCTTTTAATGCCAGATGAAAGATGAAGGAAGACAGATAACAGATAACAGATATCAGATGAGAGATTACAGATAACACATGATAGATTAAACTAGTCCCAATTACAAAATAGAATATAATGACAAAGGTACCAAAATTAAGTCAAGTGAACTAAAATAATTTTCCCTAATTTGTATTTTACTACCAAATACCGAAACTGCCCTTCGTTCAATGATAGATGACAGATGAAAGATAACAGATCACAAATGATAGATGACAGATGACAAATCACATATTAATTTTAAATAAGTTAAAGTTTGCCCTTCAATGTTTTGTTCCTTTTTTGCAATTATAAAAATCTTTTAAGCTGATGTAAACGGACAATAATTTTTGTTAAAGCGAAAGTCGTATATTTAAATCATTTTTTATAGCTGAATAATTACCAATGTCAGATGGCAAATCAGAAAAATTGTATAACAAATGTTATGCCATATTACAAGCGACAATTGAAATCGCCAGATACCAGATGATAAATGACGGATGACAAATGACAGATGAGAAATAACAGATGACAGATAAGAGATTATAGATGACAGATGGCAAATGATATATAAAACTAGTCGCAATTATAAGAGAGAATGTAATTACAAAAGTAAAAAAATTGGGTCAAATGCTTTTCCTACAATGAAAGATGACAGATGATATTAAGTAAATAATAGCGAAAGTGGTCTTCCTTCACTGACAGTTGAAATATAAAAGGTAACAAATGACAGACGACAGATGGGAGATGACAGATAAGAGATGACAAATTATAGATGAAACTAGTCCCAATTACAAGATAGAATATAATTACAAACATACAAAAATTGGGTCAAATGGACTTGAATAATTTTTTATTTAGTATTTTACTTACTAAACCGAAACTGCTTTCCCTTCAACGACAGATGATATTTTACTACAAATATACCAAAAGTGGTCTTCCTTCACTGATAGATGAAAGATAAAAGGTGTCAGATGCAGATGACAGATGACAGATGACAGATGACAGATGACAGATGACAGATGACAGATGACAGATGACACATGCTATATAAAACTAGTCCCAATTACAAGATATAATAAATCGACAATGGACAAAAATTGGGTCAAATGGATAATTTTTGCTAATTTGTATTTTACTACGATAGACCGAAACCACTCTTCCTTCCCTGCCCTTTCTTCAATGATAGATGAAAGATTAAATTTGACAGATGACAGATGGAAGATGACAGATTACATATGACACATGATAGGCGAAACTAGTCCCAATTACAATACAGAAATGATACCATATAGTTTTTTTTTTAATTTAATTTATTGGTGATCTAACGATAGTTTTGCACAAGCCAATAAAATACAAGTACTGATTACAATAGTAAAATAATAATATATAATAAACGTAGACAAATAATAAAATAAGGTTTAGACATTCTTACACATTTGTAAATAAATAATATGTGAATTAGATAGATTAAAAAAATACAAAAATTGGATCAAATAGATTTGAATAATTTTCACTATTTGTTAGTTTACTTCCTTCAATGACAGATGAAAGATGACTGATGACACATGCTAGAAACTTATACAAATTACAAGAAATAGGTGATATAATATAGTTACAAAAATTACAAAAATTGAGAATCATTTTCGCCATTTGGTAATTTACTAAAAATTACCGAAAGTGCTTTTCCTTCAATGACAGATAAAATATGAAAGATAAAAGATGAAACATGATAGATGATAGATGACAAATGACATATTAATTTTAAATGAGTTGAAGGTTAAAGTTAAATTTTGTTCTTAGTTTAATTATAAAAATCTATAAAAGATGTAAACATATATTAATATTTGTTAAGTCGTATATTTTAATTATTGTTTTAAACATGAATAATGACCAACGTTAGATGACAAATCAGAAATATTTTATAACAAATTTCACAAGTCATATTACAGGCGACAATTTAGAGATGCCAGATACCAAATGGTAGATTGCGAATGGCAAATGACAGATGAGATGATATATAACAGACGACAGATGACAGATGACAGAAGACCGATGATAGATGACAGATGATAATAATAATATATTTTTACCTAATGAGAAACTAGTCATAATTGCAAGATATAAGTGATACAATATATTTACAAAAATTGGTTCAAATGAAGTTTATTCATTTTCGCAATTTGGTATTTTACTAAAGAAAATACCTAAAGTACTCTTCCTTCAATGACAGATGAACGATGGCAGATATCAGTTGACAGATGATAGAGGACAGAAGACAGATGACAGAAGACAGATGACAGAAGACAGATGATAGATGACAGATGACAGATGACAGATGACAGATGACAGATGACAGATGACAGATGACAGATGACAGATGACAGATGACAGATGACAGATGACAGATGACAGATGACAGATGACAGATGACAGATGACAGATGACAGATGATAGAAGACAGATGACAAATGACAGATGATAATAATAATATATTTCTTACCTAACGCGAAACTATTTCCAATTACAAGATAGAAGTGGTACAATATAATTACGAAAATTAGGTGAAATGAACTTGATTCATTTTCGCAATTTCGTATTTAACTGAAAATAAAATACCTAAAGTGCTCTTTCTTCAATGACAGATGAACGATGACAGATGACAGTTGACAGATGACAGATAAAAGTTGACAGATGGCAAATGACAGATGACACTAATATATTTATTGCCCAACGAAAAACTAGTCCCAATTACAAGACAGGAGTGATACAATATTACTATAAAAATTAAAAGAATTGGCTAATTGAAAATAATAAATTTCTTTCAGTATTTCTTTGCTCTTAACTGATGCAAAAAATGACAGTTATTAAATGTCAGAAGACAGATGGCAAATGATAGATGTTATGGATCAAGTAGATGATTAGATAATGGAAGATAGTAGATAAATAAAAAAAGGCCAGATGATAGATAAGAAATCACAGATGACATAGTACAGACGACAGATGACAGCTGATAGATGATATTAATAATAAATTTATTGCCCAGTGGGAAACTAGTCCCAATTAAAAAATAAAAGTGAAACTATTACAAAAATTACAATAATTTGACTGTTTTTCGCTATTTGGTATTTTATTAAAAAATACCGAAAGTGATGTTCCTTCAATGACAGATGAAAGATGATAGATGAGAGATGACACATGACAAATAAAAGGTGACAGATAACTCATAATAAATACCAAATTAATTTTATTTTATTTTGAGCTTGTCCTTAAATTTTTTGTCCTTGGTGCAATTATGAACATTTTTCTGATGTAAACAGATATTTTTTTTGTCGAAGCAAAAGTCGAAAATTTTAATATTTTTTTTTAAACGAAATAATGACCAACGTTAGATGACAAGTTGAGAAATGTTATATAACAAATGTCACATGGCATATTGCAGGCGACAATTTAGAGATGCCAGATAATAGATGACAGATGACAAATGACAGGTGAGCGATAACAGATGACAGATAACTGATAATACAATATACACCAAATGACATGACATTCTTAATATTGAAAATGGATTTTCAACGCCTAAGTGCCTCAACAATCAGCTACATGACATATTAATTTTAAATGCGTTAAAGCTTGTCCTTTATTTTTTTGCCCTTACTACAGTTATGAAAACCTTTAAAAGCTCATATGAACAGATTTTTTTTGTGAAAGCAAAAGTCGTAAATTTCTATAATTTTTTTAAAGCTAAATACTGACCGAAATGACTTGACAAATGAGAAGTATTGTATAACAAATGTCACATATTACAGGCGACAATTTTGAGAAGCCAGATGCCAGATGACAAATGACAGATGGGATATAACAGATGACAGATAAAAGATGACACAGATGACACCGATTATATAGATGACACAGATGGCACAGATGGCACAGATGACACAGATGACACAGATGACACAGATGACACAGATGACACAGATGACACAGATGACACAGATGACACAGATGACACAGATGACACAGATGACACAGATGACACAGATGGCACAGATGACACAGATAACACAGATGACCCAGATGACACAGATGACACAGATGACACAGATGACACAGATGACACACATGACACAAATGATACAGATGACACAGATGACACAGATGACACAGATGACACAGATGACACAGATGACACAGATGACACCGATGACACAGATGATACAGATGTCACTGATGACACAGATGATACAGATGACACAGATGATGCAGATGATACAGATGATCGATGAAAGATGACAGATAATAGGTGACATATAACTGATATTAGATATCAAATGACATTACATATTAATGATACAATGACACAGATAACACAGATAACACAGATAACACAGTCAACACAGATGACACAGATAACACAGATGATACAGATGATACAGATAACAAAGATTATACAGATGATACAGATGATAGATGATAGATGACAAATAATAGGCGACAGATGCCTGATATTAGATATCAAATGACATGACATATTAATGATACAATGACACAGATAACACAGATAACAAAGACAACACAGATGACACAGATGACACAGATGAGACAGATGGCATATATGTCACAGATGACACAAATGACACAGATGACACAGATAACACAAGTGACACAGATTACACAGATGGCACAGATGACACAGATAACAGAGATGATAGATGATAGACGACAGATGACAGATAACTGATAATAGATATGAAATGACATGACATATTAATGATACAGATAACACAGATGACACAGATGACACAGATGATACAGATGACACAGATGACACTGATGACACTGATGACACAGATGACACAGATGACACAGATGACACAGATGACACAGATGACATAGATGACACAGATCACACAGATGACACAGATGACATAGATGACACAGATCACACAGATGATACAGATGACACAGATGGCACAGATGACACAAATGACAGATAATAGATGACAGATAATAATTGTCAGATAACTGATAATAGATACCAAATGACATGACATATATTTTTTAAAGAGTTAACGGTTTTTCTTTAATTATTTGACTTTACTACAGTTATAAAAACCTTTAAAAGCTGCCGTGAACAGATCTAAATTTTTGTTTCTATTTCTATAACTTTTTTGAAACTAAATAATGACCGATATGAGATGCCAAATGAACAGTATTGTATAACAAATGTCACATGGCATTTTACAGGTGATAATTTAGTAATTTCAGATGACATATTTTAGAAGGCAGATAACAAATGACAGATGAGAGATAACAGTTGACAGATGACAAATGATATATGACAAATGAAAGATGAGAGGTAACAATTGATAGCTAACAGATCATAAATATCAAATGATAAATGATAGATATGAAATGATATTTCACTTTAATTTTAAATGGATGAATGCGTATCCTCTCTGCAATTGAAACAAAAGAGCTGATTTGAATAGATAGTGATTCTTGTGGAACTGTAAGTGGTATTTATCACATTTTTTAAGGCTAAACAACATACAATTTTAAACGACAAAGGAAAAATATCATACGAAAATTGATACATGGTATATTACAGGTTATGATCTAGAGATGACATATTACAGATAACAGTTTGCAGAAAACAGATGCCAGATGATAGATTCCAAATAACAAATGTCAGATGGTATATATTGACATGATAATAGATGCTGGATGACAAATGACAGATAGTAACTGGCTCATGTTACATGAGAACTTTCATATACAAAAACAAATTACAATATTTTTATTTTTTGTAAATAAAGTTGTGTATGCTTTCCTGATAGGTTACAATTGGCGGATAATAGTTGACAGATGGCAAAAGACATGATAGATAAAAGATGAATATTATTTGTTTTGTTTTGAATTCCATTTATAGAAATTTTCAGATGGTGAAGTAGACGGATCTGAATTTGGTGGAAAATTTGGTAGTCCAAAGTTTACTTTCTCTTTCTTTTTTTTAAAATTAATATATATGGATTTAATATATTATAATTTTCAGATGACAGGTGACAAATATAGTATGACAAATGACACATGACAGATTACAGATAACCATTTACACATGCCAGATAACAAATGTCAGATGGTAATTGACAGATGACATGAAATATGATAATCATGATAGGTCGTTAATGATAGATAACTAATATCGGTTTAAAGATGATAAATGGCAGATGATAGATGCTAGATGAAAAGTGACAGATAGTAACTGGAAATTACTTAATTGCATCAAACATTTATTTATTTCTATGACTGCTATGTTTAGTGTTTATAAATAAATTAATTATATTGATTAAACTTAGCTTTTTGCAAACAATGTAACATTTTTAAACTACACATTATTAATTGAACAAAACGTCAATGCAATAATTTAACATTTTCAAAACTTGCAACTAAAACAGTTTAAACGCTTAGGAATGTTAATAGATTCATAAAAATCTTAACGAGTTCCAGTTTGAAAAATTTATTCCCTCAACTTTTCTCTAAACCCTAACGTCATCTAAGTTCCCAAGCCAATTCTCAGTACTTAATTTGATGCAAATTAATATCACCAGCATTTAATTCTCCACGAAAATCCCATTCATCTAGACAAAATAACGTAATACATATTTAACAGTTTTACGTATCGCACATGAATACGTTTTAGGGGAGACGCCGCAGCGTGTATCGTTAGTGTATTGTTTTTTAAAGAATTTAAATATTTGATCTAACGGTCATCTTACAAGAGATGTGGATTTATAAAGGAATTTGAATATCAAACAGACGGAGCGAACGTGAGAACGAGAATAGCGCGCTCCTCCTAGGACCTGTCACGATCTCGCCGGACAACCGGATGACCAGAAAAGGGGTTGAGACCGTGGGATCAAGAAGACGCACGTCCGACCCGTCGCGGGTCAAAGCGGGTCGCATAAAAAATTCAACCAGGAAGAGGGACGGTGGAGGGTACCGAGGGGGGGGGGGGCTAGGAGCACATTCGCGCATCTGGGTCTCTATCTGCGGCCGGACGCAATTTGTAATTCAATTCTTCGGGCTTCCCTCTCTCTCTCTCGCTCTTTTTTTCCAACAGATTTCGGATTTCCAGATTACGCTTTAAACTTTCATAGAGGGGGCCGCACGTTGGACAATTCCGGATTCGATCTATTATTTACGGCCGCTAATTAAAGCAACGAGTCTTGTTACTTTGAACATGCGAGGAATACAGGGGAAAAAAGTAGGGGTTTTTGTGCGGTCCTGGGACACGGAGGTCCGGTCCTTTCGTTCGCCAAGTGGACGTGTTAAATCTGTTTAAATGGAGAATTTAAATTGGTTCGTGAATTTCTGCGATCTGATCAATGTTGGAAATTAATTACGGCGCGTGTATTTCTTGTAACCAAAATTTGACAAATGTAGATTGATTAAACAAAGAAGTTTCATATTAAAAAAAAAATGTTAGCCAAATTAACGATAAGATAAATTAATAATTAGAATTTCCTAAACAAGGTGTATGAACGTGTAAAAAAAGGGATATTGATTGTTAATTTATTTTATTGTTAATTCTTGTGGCTTCTATTTCGTTATCATATCGAATATAAATGAAAACTCTTTATTAACACTTTTTATTTAACGTTGGCAACGATGGCAACTTAACGTGCCATGATCAATGCTAAATGATTTGATTTAGTTTTGATAATGGCATGATAAGTTGAAGAAAGTATAGTCAAATAACTATAAGTATTACACAATGTTTTCAGTTAATTTATTTTAACGTTCATTTTTAACTTAAAAAATTATTAATTTTAGATATATATGTAATGGCTTTTACAAGTTATAATAAATAAATATTCCTTCAATTAGAAGGTTAATTAACATAAAAAATGTTTCACCACGGGTTGAGTATTGTGTGAATTTAATTCATCCTGTAATATTACTTTGTTTAGGATTTATTTTTGGGTTTTGAAGATTTTTTAGATTTGTATATTAATGGGGCACGTGGCTATTATTGGATTATTGTCACCCTACATGGATATACACACCTCAACGTTACCCTATCCCGTTGCGGGATCCCTATCGCGACCAATTGGGTGAGTAGGGAGCAAAAGGGTCGCACGCGCTCGCCCATAGGGTCCCAACTGTGGATGCCCTGTTATTAACTTCGACACGTGCCCATGGCGGGCCCATACACGGATAAATACCCGTGATGGTTTAAAGCCATTGTACTTTTTATACGGAAAAAACATGTTTATTGTACTACTTTTCAAAAAAGAATATTTAAGAATGTTAAATGTATCTCTTTATGTTTTAGAATAAATTTCAACAGTTCTAGCAATTTTCAATTTGTTTCTTCGAAATAATTTGTCTCCTGTTTAATTTCGATGGTTTTTAAACAAAACGATTTTCTTCAGAAAATTTCTAGTGTTTTTCATAATGTTTTCATTTAGGTTTTAGTAATTTTTGCTTTTTGCAAAAGCTACATTTTTAAATTAAATATTATTAAAATAATGAGTGTTGAATATATTTTTTCAATTCTACTTTTGGGGTGAAACTTAAACTGCTTTGAAATCTTCAAATGTTTATTTTTGCTGTTGATTTTATCTGAAATACGACTTTCCATTCATTTTCTAGATAATAGTCAACTAATAGCAATTTTTTTTGTTTCCTTTAAACCCTTTTTTTGGTTATTTTTAATAAATTTTAAATACGATTTTTATAGTATTTTAATTGCTTTGTCAACTGTTTTTTTGTACTAGTGTGGGATACAAAGTTTTTTCTCTCATTTTTTTAATAAAAACAAATATTTAATTTGTTTTATAGTTTTAAACTATTTTTTATAGTATAAAAATGCAATATTTATTACTTTTGATATATACTCGCCTTTGTAATTTGTAATTATAACGGGTGTCCAACAATTATTGCAGTCCCGGGTGGCGTTGGAATCAAAAACGTAGGTCGATTCTTACATGTGCCAAATAAATGAACTGACATTTTAATTGTCAAACATAACCTAAACGTGCATTTACACAACACTTTAAATGCACGTTTAGGTTATGTTTGACAATTAAAATGTCAGTTCATTTATTTGGCACATGTAAGAATCGACCTACGTTTTTGATTCCAACGCCACCCGGGACTGCAATAATTGTTGGACACCCGTTATTATCGAGACTACTTTTGCAGTTTTGAACGACTCTCCTATAACAATTTTTTCACGCAAACCAAAACATTCCAAAATAGAATTCGAGTACAATTTATTCCTGTTTTAATTTTCGTCTTTAAATTAGATGTTAAAATCTTCACATAAAAAGATTAATATGAATTAAATTCTCAGTTAACTGCAGTATTTAAGTCATTTTTCCTTTGGTTTGTTGTTTTGCTTGGTGACAAGTTTTTGTTTGGAAAAATTAAATTCTTACTTCCATTCCCGTTGGCCACGAAATTGGTTTATTAACGTGCTTGATGTCAGCTTCTATTTTGAATAAATGTTTCGTCCATTTGTACCCAATATTTTGATATATTTCGCTTCTATTGGGGGCTGGTTTCCTTTCACTCGTCACTGATTTCGCATATTTGCCAACATATATCCATGCATCATTCCCGCGAGCTTTGAATCCATCGCCGTCTTCAATTCGGTTTCGCACGGTTCACTTTCGTTAATAACATCTTTACTTATATTTATTGTTTCGTCTAGCTTTTCCTTAATACAGTTTTTACATTATTTTCTTTTATAGAACTCGATTTTTTTTGTGTTGTATTTTCTTCCTGAGTTGATTTAGTAGGTCATCATTCACCGCAATAATTGCCTTTAGTGCATTAATTATTTCCACTAGTTGAAGTTAGTCCTTGTTTACTTCAACTGTTGCTGAGTTAATCTCACTTTCACATTGACTTGTATTTATAATCAGAACGCATTGATGTTTAGATAGACATCTTAGATGACACAATATGTTATAATTTTCACACGTTGTGTCTCTTCTATCAAATTGTCCACACCTTCCTGCACATTTAAGATTTTTGTCTTCATTACCTAACACCATCTTAACTGTGTATTTTATTTTTAAGCATTCTTCTTCTTAGGGTGATGTCTTCTAACGGAGGTTAGCTATCATTATGGCAATTTTCACTCTAGATACAGCAGCTCTAAATAGTTCAGTAGATGTCTGTCCATACTACTCTCGTAGATTTTTGAGCCAGGAAGTTCTTCGTGGCCCCCTTGATCTTTTACCGTCTATTTTTCCTTGCATGATGAGTTGTAGAATAGAGTATCTTTCCCCCCGAATGCTACGTCCAAAATATTCTAATTTTCGTTTCTTGATGGTCTGAACAAGCTCTCTTCTCGGTGCATAACTTCCTAAATTGTTATATGCATTTTAAGCATTAGCTTACCTAATTGTAAAATAAAATTTTATATTTTTAGTTCTAAATTGTAGAAGTATTTTAATGGTTTTTAAATCTTTTTTTAAATGTTTTTTTAAAATGTTTATTCTTACATTAGAAATAGAACAAAACAAAGCAATCAATTTTCTAGATCTCACCATTAGCAACAAAAACAAAAAACTAAATTTCGACATTTGCAGCTCACTGATATCTTATTACCAGCTGACTCACAATATAATACACAATACAAACATGCTGCTTTTAATTCAATGCTCCATAGAGCTCGGTCACTACTCTTGTCGCCCTTTGCACTAGAAAAAAAAAACAATTTTTTTAAAGAACTAGCAAAAAATAAAGATTACTCGAGTAAAGTAATTGATATTAAACAACAGTCAAAAGACAATTGTATTATTACGGAAAACCTACAAATAAAGAAATCAAGAAAATCGTCAACATACAATATTATGGTAAAGTCAGCAATAGAAACACTTATAAAAACCAAATGCAAAATTAGTTTTTAAAATACATACTAAATTAAATAATTTGATATTCAATGCCAAACAAAAAATTAAATTGCGGTTCATGTTTTTTAGTTTATATAGGCCAGTCCGGTCCTATTTTTTACATTAGTCGTAAAGAACACCTCAACTCATATGTCAATAAAAAAACAAAACTCAACCTACGCGAACCACTTGTCGAAAATAACCACATTCCACATGCAAATCCGATGAAAATATTTCGCCGAAAAAAGTTTAATACTGGACTAACTGGAATCTTTGGAGATCCATAAAAATTTATCTAACACGGAAAACAACCTAATGAATGACCAAACAGACCTAATATACACCCCAATATTTAATGCGATTATGTAATACCTACAATTAAGTGCTTTACCTGCGCCACCCTAAGAACTGTATTGTAATTGAAACTATTACATTCGTTTGATAATGTCCGAATAGGCCGAAACTAGTTACAATAAAAGTGAAAAATCGTAATACTAGCAATGTCTTTATTTTTCAACCCATTTTTTACATTAAGTTTTTAATTCTATTTTTGTAGATAATATTCCCAATTATTTTAAGCTGTTTCTAAATTGATTCCTCTTTTTTGTAGCAGTTTCATAGTTTAGTCAACTATTTATATTCATTGTGTTTGACAGAAAGTTAGTTATTTCCTGTCACATAGTTTTTATAGTATATTCTCACTTTTTGTACAATTTTACGTAATTTTAAATGTTTTAAATTATTTTGCTGTAGACTTTTAAACGTATTAATTTAAATAAAAACACTTCTTAACAATTTTTTTCTTAATGTGTTCTATTTTCTTTAAAACTATTGGTTATAATTCAATGGATTTTATTTTATTTGTTTTTGACGGTTTTTGTTCAAAGTTCGTTTAAGATCTTTAACTATATTTTAGTAGTGATGCACTGAGGCAATCACATTAGATATCCCAAGGAATGATTGGCAATGAAAGAAGGTAGGGTTCCTACCGGACTCTCTAATTATATATCAGTAAATTTCCAAATATTTTGTTTTTGTAAAAGCAAAATTTAAACGAGTTTTTAAAGTCTAAATATATTGAATTGACGAGTCGGATACTTGATGAAACTCCATAACAAATTGAAATAAAACAACACAGTTGGGAGGGTTTCACATTTATTGTTGAACACTGCAGCATGTTTCGCCACACAGTGGCTTCATCAGGCAGATGAATAATGATGAATATGCATTATAATTAACAGATAGAAAAAAAACTGTACAGGATAAAGTTTTAGATAATTTTATGCAGATTAATAAAACAATAATCAAAAAAAAATTATCGCCATTATTTTCCGAGATATGAGGCAAACTTACATTTTGTTAAATAGAAACCATAGTTGGCTATGGCCTCATTCATGAGGTATTTTTTTCTCTTTAAGACATTATGCACGCAATTAATACCCTACCACCTTTGGATTTACTTCATAATATAGGATCACGATCGTTCTTGAAAACTATGTCATTAAATAGTTCACCATTTGTCACACTAGGAAATAACCAAGTATCAGTAAGGAGTACAATATCATTATCATAAACACTAACATTATTTTTAAATGATTCCGTTTTTGTATTTAAGCCACCCATATTCTGGTAGTAAGCGGTGATATTTCCATTGAGCAGTAATTCTCATGAAGAGATTGTATTACTTACTATACTTTCTTCGCCTTTCTTCCAGCACAGTTCAAGCTTCTTTAACTAATATGCTCTGGATTGGAGCAGTAGGTCCCATACGAATATTCTTTAAATTCAAATTTTTACGCATCGTCATTATTGTCCTGATATTAGAAATCTCAGATAGAAAAGCCACGGCAATTTTATTACCACTTCATATTTTTTCTTATTTTCCACAGTTTTCGATTCTTCGTTTCTCTGGGGATTATATTTAACAGAATATTATTTAATTGCCACTGGTTGTTATTGCTTCACTATAATTGATTTATCTGGTTGTTTTGAGGAGCCTAATTTATTTGCTTCACTGTTAATTCTTCCGCCTATATTATTAGCATTAGCATTACAATTTTAAGTGTAAAATAAAATTTTATTTGTTTTAGTGTAAATTAAATGTTGATTTATAGGTGCAGTAATGATGGAAATAAAAGTAATTTCTTTGAGCGTTTCTGCACAGCAGTTTTACATTATTTAAATACTACCAACTAACAGTTAAAACAACTACTCCTCGTACTAAACGTGTTAGTTTTTCAGTTATAATAAAGTAAAACTGTGGTACCCCTAAGGTAACCATAAGGACTTGCTTCTGAGGCAAAAAAAAAACTGTGGTACAGAAACGCTCAAAGAAATTGTTTTTATTTTTTTAGTTCTCAATTTTGGCTGTATTTCAATGGTTTATTAACTTTTAAAGGTACATTCTTACTTATTTTAATTCTATTTTTGTAAATACTATTTGAATAGTTTTAAGCTGTTTCTAAATTACTTTCTCGTTTATGTGTAGCAGTTTAACTTCTTCAACTGTTTTGATTCATTGTATTTCAAGTTTTTTTCCTGCCAAATATTTTTTGTATTGTAGTATGTTTTCATTTTTTGTAAAATATTTTTAGTATCTAGTTTTTTAGGAAATGTCCAATTCTTTCAGTTTTTCTAACTGTATACAAAATTGTCTTTATTAAATTTATTTAGGAAATTTAATTTTAACTGATTTTAGATTTTTAAATATTTTTAAATTATGTTACAGTAGACTTTTAAAGCTATTTATTTAAATAAAAATACTTCTTAACCATTATTAATCTGTTACATCTCAATAGGATTTAATTGTTTTGAAACTAGTGGTGCTGGTTCAAAAGATTTTAAATAAAGTAAATTTTGTAGCTGTTAACGGTGGATTCTTATACTTCGTTATACATTATTTTTCATAAATAAAAAACTTTTCAACTTTGTTTGTAAATATGACTTTATTAAGTTTGATAATTACAAGTTAAAATTGTCGAAACTATAGTCGCTTAATGAAGTCACTGTTATACAAACAAAGTTACAAAGTTTTTTATTTGTAAATTTTTAGCAATATGTTAATTTAGAAATTCGTTCTTGAGTTAAGATTTAATTAATAAACTTGGAATAAAACATTAACACTTTCTTAACAAATAATTTTTAATTGCGCTGGATGTACATTTCGGTCACAAAATCATCTAGCGCAAATAAAAATTATTTATGAAGAAAATGTTAGTGTTTTATTACAAGTCTATTAATGTTTTAATTGTTTTTAAACGGTTTTTGTTCAATTTTTTTAAAGAAAATCTTTAAGCATATTTTAGTAAATTTCCAAATATATATTGTTTGTAAAAACAAAATTTATGCTATTCTTTAATTCATTTTCTATTTTTTCATAGCAAGTTTCCAATTGTTTATTTGTAAAATTTAACTCATAAACTTAAAATTCCTTATTTTGGTAAATAAAATTTTTCAAATATTGATTTTACTCCTTATTTTTAAAACTTTTGTGATAATATTCTAACTGATTTTAACAATTTCATTTTATTCTTAACTACTTTTGTCCTGATTTTGAAATTTTCATTAAACCAAGCTTCTTTATTAGAAAAGTTATATTCTGTTAAATTCCTGTTCCTGTTTAGTCAATTTACATCTTTTTTAAGAACCTAATTTTAATGTTAGAAACTATTTTTTTAATATATTTTTATTGTATGCAAAATACTTTAATCGTATAAATGTTTTTATGAAATTTTCTACCGTATTTTCAATTATTTAGGTAAACAGCTTTAACTTTAAAATTTTTAAATGTCCTTTAGCAGTAAACTTGTATTTTCACCTTGTTTTAACAATTTTTAAACTGTTTTTTCTAATCATTTTTTACAGTGTTTTTTTTAAATTTAAACTCTGGCTAATGGTTAATTTGAATAGATTTTTTATTTTTTTTCATGTTTAAAACATACATACAGGGTGAGTTTTTTTCGATGTTCTCTATGGGGATCTCCGAAACTATAAGAAGTAGAGAAACGGTTAAATGGGAAAATAAGTGTAGATTTATGAGACGAATAAAATTCCACTTTCAAAGTTTTCAAAAAAGTCAAGGGTAACTAGATATTTTGAAAAAAGTAAAAAGTGTATTTTTTTTCAAATCAATATATCTTGGTTATTATAACAGATAGAAAAAAAATGTATAAGACAAAGTTTTAGATAATTTTATTTAGATTAATAAAAAATAATCAGAAAATTTTTATCGCCATTATTTTCCGAGATATGACGCAAACTTACATTTTTTTTAAATGGAAATCATAGTTGGCTATGGCCTCATTCAAAAGGTAATTTCTTTCTCTTTAATCCAATATGACATACGACATAGTTATTTCTAAAAATAAGTGAGTTATAGTCATTTTAAATTTTATTATAAATAAAAAATGGGTAGCCATGAAAAAGGGAAAAAGGTGTATATAGGGAAAGTATTGTTTTCGTGCATGAAAATGTCCGTGGGCGCTGTATCTCAAAAATGAATGATCCGTTTGAAAACTTTAAACATAAGGCTTTAAGGTTAATAACTGGAACTGAAAAGCTTTTGGTAAACATTCATAAACCGGAAGTTTTTTTTATCAATTTCTAATAAACCATTGGAGCTATATGAAATTATAACAAATAATTGTAGAGAATTAAAAATTGAACAAATTATTAATAATAGACTTTTTGCGAACACGCCATAGTTTTCAAGTAAAATATAGGAAAAGTACTATGATGGCTACATAACCATTTTTTAAACGGTTTTTGTTCAAATTTTTTTAATAAAATCTTTAAATACATTTTAGTAAATTTCCAAATATATATATATTTTTTGTGAAAGCAAAAGTTAATCTATATTTTAAATTCTAAAATTGTTTTTATTTAATATATTCTCCTTCTTTATTAAATATTTATATTGCAAAGAGATTCATTTTAATCAAATATTTTATATTTTTATTTTTAAAATTGAACTCATAAACTTAAAATTTTTTGATAGTATTCCAACTGTTTTTAACAAGTTCAATTTTATTCTTAACCATTTCTGTCCTGATTTTAAAATTTTCTTTAAACAAAGGGTCTTTCTTAGAGAAGTTATTTCAAGTGTTATATTCTGTTATATATATATATATATATATATATATATTTAGTCAATTTACATTTTTTTTTAACCTTGGATTTATGTTAGAAACTATTTTTTTATGTATTTTGATTGTATGCAAATTCTTTAATCGTATAATTGTTTTCATAAAATTGTCTACTGTATAAATTTTCAATTCTTTATGTAAACAGCTTTAACTTGTTTAAATTTTAGTATTTATTTTCAACTATTTATTGTTACAAAATTTTAACTCTTTCTAAATTTTCAAATTCGTTTTAACGGTAAACTTTTATTTTTTTTACTAATAACTGTTTTAACAAATTTCAAACTGTTTTTCTAAACATTTTTTTACAGTTTTTTTTACATTTTAACTATGGTTAATGGTTAATTTGAATAGATTTTTTTTATGTTTGGAACATTTTTTTAAATATATTACATATTCTGTAAAATATACTTTATTGTAAAAATAATTGTTTCTTTCTTAATTTTCTAGTGTTTTCTGCAAAAGATTCAATTGTTTGTTTGTTAAAATTTGTATAAAAAAGAAAATTATTCGTTATTTTGGAAAAGAAATTTATAAAAATTTAATTTGTCAATTACGTTTGAATCCTTTTTAGATAGATATCTAACTCTAAAATAATTTTCCATTTCTTCTCAACAAGTTTTCTTTAATCTTTACTTTTCTTTAACCCTTGGTTATTGATTTCAGTTTTTAAACAAAGCGTCTTTTTAAGCAATGTTTAAATTTTTCTTTATACTGTTTTTATCGAAAGTGTTACTGGGAATGTTTTTTTTTTAAGTGAAATTTTCATTTTTTGTAAAATCGAATGTGATGCTTATTTTTAAAGTTATAAACAATTTTATCAGTATATTTTCATTTTTGTAAATTGTTGTTTATGGAATTGTCTATTGATTTCTAAAAAATTTCAATTGTTTTTTTGTAAAATTCTAACTGTAAAACGAAATGTAAAGGTTTTTTAAAAAAAAAAATTTGAAACAAAATTTCAATTGTTTAATCTTTAAAAGTTTATTTCTTGCAATAATGGTTTACAACTTTTTTGACAATATTCTAATTATCTTTAGCAATTTTCAAATTGCTTTTTGTAAGCATTTTTTACTGTTTTAATATTTTAATTGTAACTATTGGTTAATAAAGAGTATACTAGGTCAATTAATAGTTTTTTTTTCTAGATTACGCTGGTACAATAGATAACTTATTGAAAAATGCTAGGAAACTATTTTTTTTATTAAGATAGGTCAAGAGTACGCTAGTACAATTAATATTTTATTAGGGTAGGTCAAGAGTAGGCTATGACAATAAATATATTATTAGGATAGGTCATGAATACGCTAGCACATTGAACATTTTATTGGGGTAGGTCAAGAGTACGCTGGGGCAATTAATAATTTATCAAGATTACGCTGGAACAATGAACATTGTTTTAGGGTAGGTCAAGAGTACACTAGTAAAATAAATATAATGTTAGGAAAGGTTAAGAATACGCTGGCATAATAATATTTTGTTAGGGTAGGTTAAAAGTACGCTAGGACTATACTAGGAATATATCTTTAGGATAGGTTAAGATTACGCTGGTACACCTATTAATATAGGTGAAGAGTACTATAAAGAAATTAATAAATTATTAGGATAGGTCAAACAAAGTATTATGAATATTTCATTAAGATAGGTTAAGAATACTCTACTTCTACTTCGTTATACATTGTTTCGACCATTTTCACTTGCCAAGTTAAAAAGTGTTTCTTTTGAGAATAAATTTTTAGTGTAGAGAAAGAATATTTTATTAGGATAGGTCAATAATGTGTTATGGGATTTAATAAATAATTTATTCCTGGTTTTGTATAAAAAAATTTTTGCTCTCAAATATCTTGTACAAAAGAAAATATTAAACTTGTTTTTTAGGTAGAAAATAGTTTGTTTTTTTTTAACTTATTTTTGTTAAATATTTTCTTGGTAATTTTGTATACAAAAATTAAAATATTTAAATAACGAAAACTGTTTTTCGTGGATTTTTAAACCTATTTTCTTTAAATAAAATTCCAACACTTCTTAGAATTTTTATTGTGTTATTCTTAACATGTTTTATTTGTTTTAAAACTATTAATTCTGGTTCAAAAGATTTTAAGCAAAGTATATTTTTGAAGGAGAAGAGGAAGACCTAGGAAGAGCGGAAGAGAGGGTGTCTATAAAAAACTGAGAGAGAGAGAGAGAGAGAAATTGAAGGAGATCTATCGATGGACAGAGAAGAATGGTAACTGGAAAGCGGAAGACGTTATAAACCGAATTAATAATAATAATATTTTTTAAATGTTTTGTTTCTTGAATAGATTTTTTTTTTTTTAGAAAATCTTTAATTATATTTTATTCATATTATAATCTCTTTTGTAAACGAAAATTTGAACTTGTTTTTACAGTCTAAAATTATTTTTATTTAAAACATTCTTTCTTTTTTTTGTTAAATATTTGTATTTTAAAGTTAATTGTTTAATTTAAAAGAAGAATGTATTAACTAAAAATAGTTTTAGACTGTAAAAACAAGTTCAAATTTTCTATTGCTCGCTAGAAAGTTTTCAATTGAAATGTAACAGATGCACTTTTAAAATTCATTTTTAGTTCTTTATTTTCAAATATTAAATTTCCCCATTAAAGGACTATTTATTGGAAAATGCATTTTATTCTTTTACGAAGTTTATGTCTCCATAAAAGGTTCTGCGTTTTGTTTCGTTAATTAAATGGCTGAATGTGTATTATTTACTTATTAAACATTTATATTTATCTTTTATTGTAAATATGACCTAGATTTTTATAATCTTTTAATTAATTTTACAATGACCAACATATTTGACTTATATTTATGTGGTTTTCTATTGTACTTGTCTAAAATTGTTTACATTTTAAGTTCGTTTTATATTGACTTAAGCTTGTAGTAAACAGATATAAAAAAATTGACGCTCATATCCGCTGTAAATATATTTATAAATGTATAAATTGGTGGCAAACATGAATAAAGTTTATTATTATTAATTTTTAATCCTCTTTTTGATGGTTTCAGATTCTTCAGAACAACTTTCCGCCGGATTTTTATTTTTTAACTAACCTAATAAATTTTAATAATATTTAAAAAACACGTCTTTTTTATCTGTTTGTTAATTAGAATAGATTATTAAGTGAATTTTCAGGTTTTTATAACAAAGCTAGAAACATTATTTTAGTATATTTTCATGTCATGCAAAATACTTTAATTATATAATTGTTTTTATAAAATTTTCTGTTGTCATTTAAATTGTTTATTTGTAAAATTTTAACTGAAAATCAAAATTTAATCTTTTTATTTAATTTTTTATTTTGAATTATATAGTGTAACAAATTTTTAACTTCTAAATCTTCAAATGTTTTTTGTTTTCATTTTTTTATATAATATTTTTGTTTAAATGTTTTTAACAATTTTTAAACTGCCTTTTGAAAACCCTTTTTTTACTGTTTTTAATGTTAACTGCGCTTTTGGTTGATTTCAATAGCTTTTAATTGTTTTTCAACTGTTTTTTAAGAAGTTTATAAATAAATTTTCAAATATGTTTTGTAAAAGGAAAATTCAAACTTTTTTAATATTTGAAACTTTGTTTTAGTTATTTATTTGTAAAATATATTTTATTGTAAATTATTTTGAATCTTCTTTTGTTTTTTGGGAAAACACTTTCGATAAAAACAGTTAAAAAACAATTTAACAATTTTATAAAGTAAAAATTTTGTTTTACTCTAAAAATTTTATAAATAAACATTATTTTGTATTCTTTATTTTGGAAGATATAATTTGAAATATTAATTTTGCCAATTATTTTTCAATTCTTTTTAGATAGAATTCCAACTGTAAAATAAATTTCCATTTCTTATAAACAATTTTTCTCGTAATTTTATTTTTTTTTAACCATTCTTGTTGAATAATTTCAATAGTCTTTAAATAAACCGTTTTTCTTAACAAAGTTTAAATTGTTTTTTAACTGTTTTTATCGAAAGTGTTTTTTGAAATGTTTTTTATTTTTCTAGGGAAATTAATTTTTTTGTAAAATCACATTTGATACTTATTTTTAGAGTTAAAAAGTTTTTAGTATATTTTCATGGTTTCATGCTAAAATAATTGACTTTTATTAAAATTTCAATTGTTTATTTGTAAAATTCGTTAAAACACATTTTTACGTTTATTATTTTCTTTGGAAATTTATCAACTGTTTTTAAATATTCAAATGTTAAGTTTGAAATTTAGTTTTATTTAAATATAAACAACGGAAAGCTTTTTTTAGATAACATCGTATTTTTTAGCAAATTCTTATTTTTTGACCAATTTCTAAAGAATTGTTTTTTTTTCTAATAAAATTTAAACTGTTTTTTTTTTAATTATATTCAACTATATAAAACATACTCAAATATTTGGCAAATAAAATATTATTGCCTA
The DNA here is from genome assembly GCA_963969525.1 of Ontholestes murinus. NCBI lineage: Eukaryota > Metazoa > Arthropoda > Insecta > Coleoptera > Staphylinidae > Ontholestes > Ontholestes murinus. The sequence continues at coordinate 41,229,571 of OZ018398.1, forward strand.
ATTATTATTTGGAAGTTTACATTTGTTTTCTTGTATATGCTAGGGAAATTCATAATTTATTGGGAAAGGTCGGAATTACGATAGGACAGTACATATATTATTAGGATAGGTCAGAAGTACGCTACTATAATGAACATTTTATTGGGGTAGGTCAAGAGTACGACAACACAATGAAAATGCTATTAGGAGTACGCTAGGAGAATACATATATTATTAGGATAGGTCAAGGATACGCTAACACAATTAATATTTCATTAGGGTAGGTCAAGAGTACGCTACGGAAATTAATGATTTATCAAGATTACGCTGGTATAATCAATAAATCATTAGGATAGGTCAATCGTACGCTACTTTAATTAATACTTTATTTGGAAAAGACAAGTTTATTGTAAGGTAATAAAATATTAGGATAAGTAAAAGGTACGGTAGGAAAATAAAATATTTTTGGGATAAGTCTAGAGTTAGGCTAGGTCAGTGTTACGCTATGACAATGAAAAGAAAAGGCTTAGTGAAGATTAGACTAGAACAAGAAATATTTTATTAAGGTAGGTCAAGAGTAGGCTGTGACAATTAGCATTTTTATGGTAGGTTAAGATTAGACTAGGAGTGGAAATTTTTATTACAATAGGTCATAAGTACGCTAGAGCAAAAGTTAGGAGTACGTTAGGAATTAGACTAGAAATGGAAATTTTATTAGAATAGATCATAAGTACGCTAAGTGTATAATTATATTTTCAATTGTATGTATTCTGTAAATATAGTCAAATGTTAATTTACAATAGCTTACTACGTTTTTCTTTTAATATTAAAATTGATTAAATTGCCAATCAATTTTGAGATCTTTTCTATCGCATGTTCCTCTTATAATAAAAATCGCGGAACGCCCAACCTCAGAATGCTGAATAAAATCTGTCTTTCTACTCAAATGAGATGTTATAAGTAGCGTAATAAAGTGTACATTTTTTTTATTTCTTTAGTAGCCTCGTAATAAAACAATAATCTAAACGTAACGATACAGAATCGTTTATATTCGCGATTGCATTTTTACCAGCAGTAAATAAACGAGACCGGGACTAGAAAAATATAGACGCAACGTTTCACCATAAACTTCAGCGGATAATCTGTTTGCATGTGCATTTCTTTTGTGGAGCGCGCGGCGCAAAAAAAATACACACACACACACATGAGAGTGCGGTAATTTCCCATTATGCGGAGTTTCAAAAAGAATCGAAAATCGTGCGGAAAATATTCGAAAATAAAACACAAAAGAGTCGTTGAACTCGGCGTTTAATCGCCGCGCAACACGGAACACACCGGCCGGCGGTTCCGTGAAATTCCGCGGCAGCCGTGGCGGCGCTGCCGCCCGCAACTAAACACTCACTCAAACAAAACTAGTTCCACATAGTTTCCGCTAGTAGTTCATAGGTGGCGGCGTCACCGCGAGCTTAAAAGCTCACAATGCCATTACACGTACCACTGGCTTGGATATACAGGACTATTTCATACATCCAAGCACGCGTTGTTTAACAATTGAATTACGCTTTTTTTTCTCTCTATCTCTCGTTTTCGTATTTAATAAACAAATGCGTCCGTTGTTTTTGCGGGATGCGATTGTTCCTCAATTTTGTTTTTTTTTTTTTACAATTTAAATAAAGTAAATAAATATTACATGTTAATATAGGTGGGATGATAACGGAATGAAATAGAATATTTGTTTCGTTTTGATTGTTGTGTATCCGCTATAAATAAATTGTGCGGATCCGTGATGTTCCCCCGGTTGCAACGTGAGCGCGTATTAGTCAAAGCTGCGTTGATTTATTACGGCCACTATTAGTTTCATTTTTTTTTATAAAGAGAATTCTATATTAGTTTCCTTTCGGTAGGCATTTTCGAGTTAAAAATTTCGTTTTTGATGTAAATCATCGGGAAATTAGGGACCGGGGAATGGATAGTTGAATTTTCAAAAAAAAAAAAACAAACGCCAGCGGGAGTGCCCGTCGCGTACGAACTTTTCATTAAAAAACATAAGCCCCACGAATTTCCGGCGCGGTGCTGTTAGTGCTGCATTGCGTGCCCGACTGTAAAAGTATCATCATTTCGCTATGGAACTTTTATTATTTTCACAAATGCACGATTAATTGATTTAAAAACCATTCGCATTATTTTATACGTTTTTTTTTAAACATAATCGACCGGCGATAAACAACGTTTTATAATTTACAGTTTGATCGAACGGTCAATGGACGGATAATATTAAATTTACTAATTGGACGTAGAAAAAAAATGATATTATTTAAATATAATCATATTAACCTTTTATCTTTTTTTACATTGATTCTTCATATTTATTTATATATTTAATTAATTACACCACATAGATAATTATATAATCATTAACAATATATTTAACTAATTGCTCACTTAACCCATGGTGATTTTTTTTTTTGAAAAATCTTGATTAGAAATTAAAAACACTTGGTTTAATTTCTAATCAAGATAAATCATTAACAATTTATTAAAATTAATTCTTCGCATTACATTTAATGTATTATTGTTCCCTGCCAACAACAGTCACAAATAGGTTTTGATCTATTTTTATCTCATCAACGTTGCGCAATTGTAAACAAGGAAAAGGAGTTTTTTAGTCAAGAAATCACCTTAACTGTGCCATTTATTATTTTAGATTTCATTAGATGATCTTGACATTTCATTTATTTTTAATTGACTACACTTACTACACTTACTAACAGGATTGCATAAAATAACTAGCTAGATTCGTAATTAAATTTTAGTCGACTTTAAATAGTTTATAAACTCTATTTTGTAATTATACCAAGAAGGGAGATTTATAGAAACAAATCAAAACTGTTTAATTATAAACAAACACTAGCAAAAATCGCAAGTTATATTCTTACTAATATAATATTATTTTATTATTATATCGTAATTTAATTGGCGCAGTCCTGTTCATCCACATATATTCCGCAGATATTTGAGCGTCTTATATGTACAACAGTGAATACAACAATATTCGCAAAGCGTAAAGTGTATTAATACTACTAGCTCTCTGAAGTGTAATGGTAAAACCATCGACTTTATCAACCAACCAGGTCAACAAAAATTGCTTGATATCACCGATACCAAAAAAGGTAGGTCATAATATGAAGATGTTGATAGATTTGATTGACACTTTAATTGAATTGTCAAATATAATGACACGCAGTGACAAATAATAAACCCTTTTTAGGACAAAGATGCCAATATTGGCCAATCATTTAATGAATCGTCATGTAGAGTCTCCGCAGAGCTAAACACCTACCAGAAGAATAGAAGGTGAGAATGGAAGAACACAAATTTTGTGAATTCAAGCCTTTCCAAATGCGATCAAAATTTTGAGATCGATGAATAAAAATCTTATTTATATAATGGCAATCCAATACGTCGCACAAAATAGTTAAAAATTCTCAAATTATTAATGAAAAATATATGTTTTTCACAATTATAATATTTGAAATTTTACATTTTTATCATCACATTACTTTTTACATTCAATCTTACATTAATATTCCTCGTCTAACAAATTATCGGGTTCGACGTCACTACTTTACAACTTTAACAATCGGCACTTTCAAAGAAGCCAAAGTCATGCTTTAACGCCTTGAGCAATGGCAATGACAAACTCGAAGCAGTAGATCAGAGGAAAATCAATAGCGAAGCCTTAAGAAATATACTTGAAAGTAATAATTGTAAAACGATGTAGAATCTGTATATTAACATCACGTCCAGTCCAGTCGTTGATGATATTACTGCAATTTAAAAAAAAGGCGCTCAGTAGTTCCAACATGTGTGCTTCTATATCCATATTTTGGCATATCTACCAATGAATGTTTTTTTGCAATTTTCGATCCTATAGTTTTCTGTACCGCGATTTTGCAATTTTTTTTACATTTGATTTGTATGAAATGTTCCAAAGGCAAACAAAGAAACTATTCCAAGCATTCAAGTTGGAAATCCCGAATTGCAGATTTTATTCCTTTATGGGTTTCGTCAAACTGCTATCAATATCATTGAATTGTTTTGAAGTATAATTACAGTTAATTCAATGCACACTTTTTCGTCGATGATAGTGAGCGATAATGTGTACGAAACATTCACTTCATTTCCGTCAACTATTATTTGTAACGGTTTTAACTTTCTCCTTTGTTCCTTAATTTCAAATACTATGTGGACTCAGCAGTTTCATGCAAAAATTTGATTTGTAATGACGATAATATCGAGGAGATGATGGACACGGATTTTTCCAAATAACAATTTTTGTCTGCGTTGATTTCTTGCTGAAGTGGCACAAGAGAAATGAACAATTTATTGGCGTCAGTTTTGATGACTTCAGCATTACTATCAAATCTTTGCTTGAAGGTGCTTTGTTCAAAAGTTCCGTCGCATCCCCATTTACAAATTAAATTAGCATCGTAAACATCTTCGAGAAAGCCGACAATTACATTTTTTTGGACGAGCAATATTCTTTGCACCGTATCTTCAAGTAGATCCACTTTACATAGTATCACTCTATAAGAGGAATAACATTCTATCTTAGCTTGTAAAACGGCTTTGTATGATAGATGCAATTTACAGTGTGAAGGAGACTAGAAGATTTACTCGTCTTGTACATGTTTTTCAACAATTTTCGCTCGATTTTGAGTGATAGAGCCTTGTCCACCGACATTTCGGTTTCCTGCACTGTATTTAATAACGCCCTGTGCCTGAGTTTCTTGAATTGCGGAAACTCATTTGTAAAGCATAAAGTTTTCCTTTTTTATCTCTCACTTCCAGTTGCAAAACTTGTTGATGGAAGCTCTGGCCCAGATAGAACTGTTTCTTCAGTTTTACTTGTAGAAGCTGTGACCAAAACAATTACCCGAAATAGTCGATATTCATATAACGCGTATATCAGTCAATCACTCTCAATGACCATATTATAAACACATATACTACAGAAATTAATAACTTTACTAATACCGTTCGACAAGCTTTAATAAAAATACTAAGTAATCGCTTCATTAACTCTTATAATATCGACACATCCATCTTTTTAGTTAATCGAATTTTCGTAGTTCCACTCCGTATATTATTTTCACAAAGCCTATTCTATCATTAACATTCAATAATTTAAATGTGTAATATTGTAACATTCATTCTCTTGCTAACAAATTATATATCCTCAATAACTATCCAACAAATAACCCTACAAACCAAATCCAAACACCGTTTTCTTTTCAAAATTGACATTATCTGAGAGATTCAACAGCCACATTTCATCCATCTCATCTACTTAATTTATATTTCACCATAACCTTTTCCACATTTCGAATCAAACTGTTTCTTGTGTATATCAACCCTTATTCCCCTATTTACAACACCATAATTATTAAAGCCATCATGTTAATAATGATAATGCTATTATTGCGACATCTTTCATCAATTTTATCTAACTCTAATTTTGTACCTATCCCTATTCAACTCAGTTATATCATGAATGACCCACAATACCACTGAAACTAAGGAACTTCTCTGTTCCCAAAATATTTAAAACCTTATATACTTTGTCAACCTTGTCTCTGATTTAGTCTCTGACCAGCTAGGTATCAACTTGCAAATAAAAATATCCAACAACAAATTCTTAACCTCAGCCTCAAGTACTCTTCATTAAATATACCCTACATGCCTTAAGAACACCATCCCAGCACCACCTTCCAAATAACCGGGTCCAAAGACCATGCGTGCACCTCTCTTATCATCCGGCACCTGCCTGTACACCATGAGGATATAGAGGTCGCATTTGATTGATCGACAAAATGCTTCGCAGTCCTCTCACTAGACTGCTTAGCAAGGTATTATACAGCCCATTGAGCTCAAAAGCTAGTAACTGATCTCCAGATGACAAGTTGGCGGTGGCAAACCAGAAAAGCTGACATCTTCGCGATGTTACAGTTTCACCAGCCATAAAACAGGACGTACAGAAGTGACTAGGCCTAGACAAGCTCTGGGCTGAAGGGACGGATAGTCTAGCCCCCTGTGCGAATCTGCAATTGAGTCAACAGATGTGACACAAAGAAAGTTGCTACAGATCTGTTACAATGCATTGCCTTCAATCCTAATACAAATCCTGAACCCATCACCCAATTTAAATAGATCCTATATAAATAAATTAAACATTTCTTAGATAAATAAAAAAAAAACATCTCTATTATCATCTCATTAAATATAAAAGACAAATCTACGGAGACATTTTACTGACGGATATTACTGAACTTCGACAACAATTTAACAAACTGAATAGAGGCATTAAAAACTAATAACTGGATATAATACTGAGACTTGGAAAATTAATTATTCAAAAGGTAGAATATTTTTGACAGAAATTAAAAACCTCAGCAGATATAGAAAGACGGATAAACTGTATATAAGATAACTGACCCAGACTTTATCATACGTAAATTAGTACACAATTTTAACTCACAGAACACAGGACTGTCATTTTGATCTATCAACGTTTCAATTTGTTAATACCTGGTACAACGAATATTTACAATTTAACAATGGTTCAAAACCGATGTTTTACATAAGAATACTATTTTCATACAAAGAAGAAGGAGAAAATACAGCGACCAGACATGACCTGGTACACAGACATATATTAAAATCCTTACCAATCCATATACAGGATGACATCTTTAATATCCTTAATTTCAATAGTAAAAAACTAACTCTGTTGATATCACACTATTTATTTTAAACTTTAAGTTTGAAAATGATCTGATGTTGATCGAAACTCAAGTCGCTTTTTAAAATAAATAGTGTGATATCAACAAAGTGAGGTTTTTTTTTTCTTTGTTTAAATATTCAAGATTCACTTCGTGATACGCTTCAACCATTAATCTATATTTTTTGTTGCCAGAACCAATATTTCCCTTCCGAAAGGAAATAATCATCCCAAACTGCTACCATCCTCAACTCCTAATATCCATCTACCATCCTATCACGCTACTCCGCGTCCTAGGAAAATTATAGGAATAACGATCCACTAACATTCCACTTACCATATTCTCCTCAAGCATCCAAACAACACACCTTGAATGAAAATATAGCATTAAGGTTTGTTAGTAAATGGAGACCGCCAATTCTAGTACCTTCTCCCTCCCCATTATTATATGAGTAAAAGTCTCCTGATTGGGAGGAAGTGCTTTTTTAAAACATTTGAAGAATTCAAATACTCTCTCCTCCTTATTAGACCATTAAATACATGAGGAATAGATGAGGTTACACTTCTTGATTATTCGTCTAGATGAGGCAATTTTCTCCTAATAATCGGGAGGTAAGTTGAGGTTAGATCCATGAACTCGGTATAAGAAGGATAGTGATCCCTTGTGTGCATATGATCAACTAACTAACGTACTGCCAAGGTGTCATCAAGGTAAATAAAATATCAATCAACATCCAAAAAGAGCTTTAATTTCAGGCTTTGATCTTTCAGGGTGTGTTAACGGGAAGCGCAGAAGAAGTCTTGGCGAAGGACTGGCAAGGAAGTAGCACCGCGGTACTCTCTGGAACCAACAAGCACTGGAGGCGTCACAGGGGTCCCTGGCGAGGCTCACCATCGATTAACAGCCGCAGGCTTCGATTAAACAGTTTCCCGCAAGTGCTACTTGCTTGAGCTCCCACGCCACGTCAACGGATGGGCACCGGTAGCTGCGAAAAAAGTAAAAGAACAAGAGAAACAACAAGAGAATATATTACAAAAAAACAAGAGACAAAGGAATTTTTAAAATATATTTTAAAATATGCCAAATGGATATGTTAAAATGATTTATGGGTTAATGAAAATCTAATAGAAAACATGGATTTCGGATTCTATGAAGAAATATCAGGAGACTTGGACGATATAGATTATTTAAATATATCAAATTTTACTAATATTGGTGTAACTGACAATGTTTATGTTCATGCTTATTAGACTCTAGCTTCCTTTCCAAAAAAATACAAAAAATGTACAAAAAAATTACACAAAACATGTTTAATAGATGAGGCTGGGCGGAGTTCATGCAGCTGCGATGATCTTCCACTCTAACCCTTGTTTCTGGTAAGTCTTTCTATATATCAATAATTTTGCATGGGATGTCAGTCTACAATACTACCTCCTTAAAATTCCTACCCATATTATTTTCATCATTAAACAATTCTTTGCAAGCCGATCCCTCAAAGACAAAATCAATAACACTTCTATCGTCTATCACCACTACTTTACAACATTTTCTGCTTTGACTTCTACAATCATTATACTCTTTACTCTAATCCCTGCGAATATCTCCTACAATCTGCAGATGATTCGTTCCTAATTTCCCATGCACCCACCATACCTGAAGCTTTAAAATCGCCTCAGCAACTTATTGACTCTCTTGAACACTGGCTTATAATCGTGCGACAAAGATTAAATCTACCAGATTTAATATTAGTGAAGAATTTAAATTTTTGAAGTATAAGAAACGAAAATTACGAGAACAAATTCATGAATATTGTGCATGCCTTACATGTGAATGTATTGAAAATAATTCCGATTGCAATACAAAGAGTAGATGTACATTAACCAATGGCCAACTATTATTAATTGGACCATGTGCTCCAAAAATTTAATTAAATGTATAGTTATATATAAAATAGCGAATGAAAATCAGTATTCACCAATTCCAGCTTATAATTCCCTATCACTATAACAATCATTCCTAATATATTATTTTAATTCCCCAAATAATTGTTCCTCCTTCTACCCCTAAAAAATACCTGGATTGAATTTCAAAAACCATATAGCTTTGAAAAAAACAAAAATCACAACTAGGGGTAAAGTTTTCTGAATTTAACATACAAAAATAATGGAATAGCCATTACAACTGCCGAAAAATCTATAAAATTTTAAAATTAAAATGTCCTTTTTTCCAACTCCTGCAATCCCATTATATCTAAGTTAGCGAAGGAACTTCCCAAAGTATATGAACTACAATGAACCATTCCTTTAATTATCCTTTTAACGAAGTCCTCTATGATTCTATTAATTATTAATTCCGCCTTTAAAAGTCAATAATATTTTGATTTTAACACAAGAAAATCTTGTAAAATGATACTGAGAATTAAATTTCTCGACTCTAAAGATTTTGAAATGCACTTACACATAAATTGTTTGGTTCATTCCTTAAAATATTTCTTGACTTTACTGATCATAGAAAAGCAAGGATACTAGTGGACTTATTAATCCTTGCCTTTTTTGTCTGTAATTTTTAAAATTAAATTAAACCATTTTTATGTCATTTTAAGTCAGTAACAGAACCATAAGCCTCAGAAAATCCAAAATTGTTTAAAGGCTCTAAGGTAATGTGTGTAATTTCAAATTAAGATTTTTGTTTATTTTTTATGAATATTATTTGCTATTAATCCTTCATATCTTTTATGAATTCTTGACATTATTAGATCTTTTCTTTTTGATCTTGTTTATAACAAAAAATCAAATTTAAACACGATTCAATATTATAGGCTTAAATTTCTTGATTTTTATGATTGTATACTCTAAAGCTAAGGCTTGGAATTGAATTATAAGAATAGTTACTATTATTATTTCCCAAAGTATTTAAAATTAGAAGAGTAAAACTTGTTTTGCTCCATAATGATTTTTATTTTCAGTTGCCAGACACGCGTTTCGGTCTTCGCAGACCATTATCAAAGTTTAAAAAGAGCAGGTGTTACTCTTCACTTGATATTAATATCTGTTTGCATCAAGAGTGCAACGAGCATAAACTTTATAAAAATATTTTTTAAGTTCATTGCATTAATAAAAAATGGATGTCTTTAAATCTAGAGGCTAAAATGTTAGATGTTATTTTTTAAAGACCTAAATTTTAATTCATATAATTAATTTTAACCTAAGAGGCAGGCTGATATTCAGTATCAAAGTCTGAAAACTCTGATGGAATTTGAATAGTTAGGAATTCAGTTATAAATAAAGTTTTGGACACGTCAAGCTCTTGAATTATTACCCACGGAAATTTACTTTATCAAAAGTATAAATACTTTATTCTTTAAAAGTATTTAGATTACTTTGTTTTCCTTAAATCTACTTATCTTTAATTTCAACAAAAAGTCAAGTAAAATCAGTGATTCCAAGATTCTGGATTGTTCTCCACTCTGAAGCCAATCGATTAGTTTCTATTTCTGAAAGACTCAAATTTTAAGACAGACCATTTATTTATACCTAATAGGAAGGCTGAAATAAATAGTTTCGAAGAAATTACATTCACTATCGAAGCCTTCAATGGCTAAGGCTTGAAGACTCTGTAGTGATTGCTCAAAATTTAATTAAAGAAAAAGCATTGGAAAATTTTTATTTATTTTCTATGGAAATTCTTGACATTAGTAAACGTATTTATCCTCTGTTATTTCTAAAAATTGTTCAAATTGGTGAACGTATTAAGCTAGCGTTTTATTTTGTCTTGAGGAATCTGCCTATTTTAAACTTTACTAAAAAAGAATCGAGTGAAATTAGTTATTAACATTAGAGCTCTGAATTCTCATTTTATTTCCAGGTAGAGTAAAATGATCAGTTGCTCGTTTTGCCTGAAGATACTGAAGTAATGGCTGGAACTTCAGTTAAAATAGAAATCACTGGAATTTTAGGTTTTTGATTGGTTCTACCAGAAGATTTTTGACTTTTGTAACATTAACTTTAAATAAAATAAAATAAACTTTGTTTATATCACACACTTGTGTGATATAAACAAAGTTTATTTTATTTTATTTAAAGTTATAAAATATGTATCACAAAGTGAAAACCTCTACAATCAAATATTTTGTAACATTATTTATCCTATTTTTTGCTTCTAAAATTATGTAATATAAGTGGATTTATTAATCCTACGTAATAGAGAAAGAATTGATCAACATTTGGTTTGTTTCTTTGTATTTTGCAGTGAAATAATTAATAAATTATTTACATATTATTCCATAATGTTTTACCAAGAGATAAGTGAGAAAGTTTTATTAAACAAATAATCGTACATAATTTTTGCCTTAGGATGTAAACATTCAAAAATCAAGTGAATTAAGTAGAGATTATTATTTAAAACTTAAATTAAAATCACCCTGCTCATATTCGTATATATAATCATATAAATTATATTTTACAAATTATAGAATTTTTTTTCTGTTTAAGTCCTTATTGACAATTGTTGAGTAAATTGAAATTGCTTGATTGTAAAGGCTTTCACTTTGTGGTACAAATTTTATAACTTTAAATAAGATAAAATAAACTATGTTTATATCACACACTTTATTGTTAGTGACTATAGTTTTGAACTAGCTAAATTATGTCGAAACTATAGTCACTAAAAATAATAAAGTGTGTAACATAAACAAAGTTTATTTTATCTCATTTAAAGTTAATTGAATTTGCGCTTTTTTCTATTTCTTAAACGAGTTTATTTTAAAACAACAACAGTTTATCGACGAGAAAAATTAGCTACAAATCATTGCAAACCGATTTTCTAACAGTAATAACCCCTATTTACGTACATTTATGGATATGCACTGTCGTGCAGGAAGTCGTATCGATTTTTGGGTAAGTGTGTAAGATATTTAAGGGTGAGGGCAGCTTCTGCAGTGTCGGGGTAATCAGTGTATGAATTATTGCAAGTCGGAAATGGGGTCAGTAGTTAATTTGTAGGACCGGTCCATGGGTGTATGCATGTAAGAGGGGTACGGGGCGGTGCGATCGGCAGAAAAATGCGCGGACCCCTATTTCGCATCGCCATTAAATATTCGCGCGACCGTTAGGGGGGGTCCGCGATGGCATATGCGTGCAGAAACTACAATGGGATGGCCATTTATTGTTTAATGTCCGAATTAAAAATCCGACCCCTAGGAATATGTGTATGGACGGCCAGATGATCTATTTTGTGTAATGTTTTTTTTTTTCACGTTGCGAATAAATTTGAAACTGGTTTTGTGTGATTAATTTTTTTTAGCAGCGTCGGGATATAAATTTTCATTTCGATTTCATTAATACAAACGTACTTGTAGTAATTTTGAACGTTAAGTAATATATTTGGTAACTTGAATTATGTGCTTTAAATCGTTGGTACCAGAAGACAAATGTCATCATCACTTGATCTTAATGTTACTTTCGAAACGATTAAGGATTTCTAGTCTCTAATCAACATAGGTATAACTTTAGAAAAACTCATTGATGTTGATTGATGAGTTACGCAAAGATGTTGCAATATAAAATAACTTGTAATTATATAATCAATTATAAACTATGGAGAATGTCACTAAATTTTGGGTTGAGTAATTTTAAATGTTCTTTATTATGATGAACGTAATAAAATTCCTTTCTTCACTTATTATTTTATTCATGCCTCGTGTACATTTCGAGTACTATGTACATTGTTTTATAAACCATTGATAATGAGTGATGTGAAGTAAGGAATTTTATTTCGTTCATCATAATGTGGAGAAAGTGATTACAACTTATCTTATATTGTTATATAATTTAAATTATATTGCTACACTCTATTTTATATACAGGTTTAGACATAAAAGTACGTTATATTAAAAAACGTAGTAAAACAAACATTATCTAGAATTAATTAATAACATAAAACGTAAACATAAACTTCGGGTTAAGAATATATGAAAGAAAAGTGATAACAATAAGAAAAACTTCCGAGTGTTGCAGAGAATCGTTATAAATAATATTAGAATACCTCACAATTTTATTCGTTTCGGTAAAAAATCAATGAAAACTGATATAAAGATACATCCATTCTATTAAAAATACCACTTGAATTGCTGGTAATATGAAAACTGAAAATGTTACTTGATACAAACAGCCATTTCCTTCAAAATCTTCCCTAAAACTATTCATGATTTTGCCGTTAATTGATGAATAAGTGTTTAAATATTCGTAATTTAATAACTAGGGTAGCCTCTTTAGGTTGAATGGGTTGCATACCACTGGTGGTACACCTGGAGTCGTGCAGGTATTATTAGTTCCAGGTGTGGCGCCCGGTGACCACAGGTGGGTAATGGGGTGACAATATATGCAATTTCTTATACAGTACTGAACTGGTGGAAGGCGATGAAGAATCTTAAAGATTATTTTTTTAAGATAAACTTACATAGAAAATAACCTTTGTTGAATTTGGTTCTCGTTTATCACGTGGTGAAACATTTTTTTCTATAAACAACGCTTAATAATAGAAAATAATCGTTTGCACTGATTGTTTTCATCGTAGATAAATAATTCAAAAAATGAAAACTTTCAATCCGAGATTAAAAACCAATTTTCCAGCAAACTATTTAAAAAATTTGTAAACTACATCATTAAAATCGCCTCAACAAAATGAGTTATTTAGCGTGGACAATTATTCTCTCTCTGTTCAAATAACAGAGAAAACAATATTAATGAAAAGAAATAGAATACTTTTAAATGATTAACCCAATAATAGATTTTGCCATCGTCCTAAACAGAGAAATCGATTGGATTGATTATTTACCACACAACTATTAAAATGATAAAGTTGAAAATTCCACTTGAAATATTACAAAATTTATCAACAAATTATTTTTTATAATGGAGAAGGATACACGATTTCTTTATTCAAAATTACACGTAGCTATGGTTTCGACTAACAGCTAGTCATTTTAAAATATAAAATTAAACTATTCTCTTACAAATTAAATATCATTAAAACAATCTCGACAAAATCAACTTTCTTTGATAGGTTTCCTCTATATATTCCTCTCATATTTGAACAGATAGAATAAATCTGTCAAAGTAAGTTGAATTATTTTAGCTAGATGGTTTTAATGATGTATAATTTGCTAATAAAAATTGTTTCTTGAGATATTTTTTTATAGTTCAAGTGGAATTTTCAGTTTGGAAATTTTTAACAAAATGGTAAATTTCGTTTTTTGTTTATAGAAACAGATGGCATTTTTGAAATGTATTTAACACTTGGAAACAAGTGCAGAGAAGCATTGATAACGTACGTGTGGCTTTTGATTTTTAGAGATAATGATGGCATTTGTTTATTTGTGTCCTATGTGAAGAGAGTACAAGAAACTACTCCAAAAATGAAAGGTTCTGTTATTCAATGTGTCAACACTTATTAATTTCCAAAACTAATAGATCTCTCTTATATCATCCCTACATTGAAAATCTTTCTATGCGGTGCAAAAACGCACTTAATATTATAAGATTCCTTAAATGGAGTTCGAAAATTTTTGCTGCGGCTGTATAATTCTCTCGTACAGTTCAGGCTTGATATTCATTATCCTGATTACAAGTCTTCTTCGATACTACACTACACTATACAACCATTTGATATGCTACTAGAGCATTTAGAACCACTGTAAAGCCGGATTTGTACAAGCCCGTATGGATTTTTGATTTGTCATAAATATTGGTGAAATGAAGTTGCATCAGTTGGTTGTTGTTTTGTTCCAGATTATTCATAGGGTGATTTCTGCTTGATTTTAGAAGCCTTGTATATGTATTGACTTTGTTTCTGGAGTATCGTTCACATACGGTTCTGTTTGTTGATTAGTTATAGTTGGTTATTGTTGGTTTTTACCTAAACTATCTAGTTCACAGTAGATTTCATTATTTACTTCAAATACCGCTGTTGCTAATGTTGTGTTGCTAATTTGTGTGTTAGTTAGACATTGAGAATAAGGCATTGCGTGTTCATGTCCTGTTTCAGTTGTGCTAGCTGGCTGTCCAAGTGGTCCCACATGTATTTACATGTAAAGCTGTCGTTATAAGATATGGCGGATTCACATCCCACACCTTCAGTTTATCCAATGTTACTTGCATTTTAAAACTTTCATGCTTCAGATAGGCGTTCCGCAGTTGTTCCACTAGTATACAATCAGGGACCTTTGAAAATTATCGTTATTGTTTTGATGAGTCCCACCCAAACTAATTCGCGATTTTGTTCGTTGAATTTATTTCACAACAACCTCATGGTTTCTTACTGTTACCACTCTTACTTTACCATATTCACCTAGATGGGCCATGCATCCAAATTTTCATTTTGATAGGTTGGCGTTCCCTAATTGTTCCATCAGTATACCATCAGGAACCTTCAATTAGAATATTTCCATTGTTACTGTGACGAGTTCTATTATCAGTAACATATCCCAGTAGAGACTTATTGACGATTTTGTTCGTTGAATTTGTTTCACAACACTAATTCTCAACGTTGTACATTTTTTATTGGTTTGGTTTTCTTCCAGGTTTATATCATTGTGCAGTAACGATATACGAGAGGCTTTTGAAATGTCCATGCAAAAATAAAAACTACTAACATGTTTGGGGTAAACCTGTTTTATTTTTCGATAGTCTCCTTTTAGGCTTATACACTTCCCCCAACAATGTTCTAGTTTGTTGATCCCCTCCGAATAATAGGATTTGTCCATTTCTGCAAAATATCTGTTAGTATCTGCAATCACTTATTTATTCAAACGAGCATAAAATTTTTGTTCCGCTAGCTATTTCTTTAAATTGGGGAACAAATAGTAGTCCGAGGGAGCCAAGTCTGAAAAATAGGGGGAATGTGAAACGAGATGGAATCCTATTTCCATTAATTTTTCGACCACAACTGTTGAGGTGTGTGCTGGTGCACACAGGACTTTCTTGTGAGCTAATCGCAGGCGTTTTTCTTGCAGCTCGGTTTTCAAACGTTCCAATAACAATAAATAATATTTACCTGTAATAGTTGTTTAGATTGTTGTTTGGTTTCAGGAGTATAGTAATGTATCCATGTTTCATCCACAGCGACGAAACGACGCTTAAAGTCCTCCGGATTCTTCTGGAACAGCTGGAAACCATCCTTGCAACACTCCACACGATTCCGTTTTTGGTCAAGCCTGAGCAATCGCGGCACCCATCTTGCGGATAGCTTTCTTATGTCCAAATGTTTATGCTAAATATTATGTATCCGTTCAGTCGAAATGCCCACAGCACTAGCAATCTCACTCACCTCAACTCTTCTGTCTTCCATCACCATATCATGAATTTGATTAATGACTTCTGGAGTCGTAACTTCTACAGGCCGTCCAGAACGTTCAGCTTCCCTTGTGGCAATATGACCAGTCCAAAAATTTTGAAACAACTTATAAACTGTTCTAATCGAACGTGCAGAGTCACTATAATGTTTATCAAGCTTCTTTTTAGTCTCCTGAGGCTTTCTTGAAAATCACTCGACTTCCTTGGTTCACACGAATGACAAATATGGCTGAAACTTGGTGTGCGTCCATTCAAGAGATGCTACTAACTAAACATAACCTCGATAGTGGTGCCATTTCTCGGACTTTGCACAGACTATTCAAACCATCCTCGTAAGTTTTGTGGTAGCTCATTTATATATTATCCCTTGCGATCCTTTACTGTCACCACACAATGTAAGCATTATCTTCACCTAGATATCTCCTTCATATGTCCTGATTTCCATTTTGATGGATTGATGTTGTTTCCCTTCAATATTATTACTTGATCTGCTCTAATATTATTTTCTTCTTGACTCTACTTATATTTGCGTGTTATAAGCGCATCAAATATTTACCAGACCACGCTTTCCAGAAAATATACCATTTGATATCTCTAGAATCCCATTGATGATATTGATGTTGTTCACCGGTTCGATGTAAATTTGTACAGTAAGAAAATGAGCAGGTGTCAATACTAGAATGTCTTTTGGATCATTGCTGATTCCACATAACGCTCGTGTTTTTTAGACAAGCTTCAATTTGACAGAGTAGGCTACTCAAAGGATAAAGAGTAGTACTTCCTCATTGAGTAGTAAAATTGCTAAGGACAATTTTGATGACATATCACTAACGACTTTCAGATAAACTGCCTTCATGGCCAAGCAAATAAACAGATCGATGTATCTGTTGTATCCTCTTCTACATGTAGTTCATGTTTTAACTGAACCAGCGAAATCTATCCTTTTGTTGGCAAATGCTCGAAATGGGGTTAATCTTTCGAGGAGTAGTTATATTATTATTTGCTGCGCAACAGTGTCTTTTTTAATGTATACATGCAATGAACTCATGAGTGTGCCGTCGTAGGTTATGTTTTATACAATATTTTCTCCGAATGCCTCTATATGTATTAATTCAAAGTGCATTGACTTTAATTATTTTAGTCAAGTTAAAATATATTAAAAATATGCCTTAAGACATTTTTTTACAAGGCCGGTTTATGTGATTGAGCGCGAGAGTTTCGCAAGAGTTTAGATTTCCATGTACCCGAAATGCATCAGGTCGGAGTCGGTAAGATCTCACCATGGATGGATGGTTCTCGTTTATCACGTGGTGAAACATTTTTAATATTAAGGGTTGTTTATAGAAAGGCACTTGGTTGGTTTCACAATTTTTACGATTTATTCCGACTAGTTTCGATTTTTACATCATTATCTAGGATACCTTATCGTAAAAATTGTGAAACCAACCAAGTGCCTTTCAATATTAATGAAAATTTTCAACTTTTCAAACTTCAATAAAAATATTTCGGTTAAAATTAAGTGAAATCATAAATCATTACGTGAATTCTTGCCCATATACACGGATAGATCTAAAACTGATGCTATTGTAGTTGAAAATACTCCACATTCTGGACATTTAATTCCTTTATTTTTTAAGTATTCTGCCAAACTCTACGCAAATACTGCGATATGTCAGGTAATAAAACATTCCTAAGTTCATTAATTGGCCAGAATAATGATCCGTTAGAACAGAGAATTGTATCATCTCTTTACCATCTGCATCTCTGTGAATTAACCAGCTGCCTTTGTACGGCTGCCATCACATTTTGGTATTGAAGGTAAGGGGGTCTCGTGGATCACGTTCACCACGTGGTGTGCCGACCAGACGACGTCTAGATCGATGTATCGGCGTTAGCAGTGTATGATGATGAAGAGACGAAGACAGGCTTGATAGTAAGCTAAGAGCTGTAAAAGTCTCTGTGACATCATGGAAGCCACCCGTTACACTTAATAGCAGACATAAGGTCGCTCTGACCACTGAGCCTACGAATGGACACACAAACTTGACCCACTTATATCTGATCCTGATCAGAAACAAGGCACCCACATTCAACACTTATAACAGCCTTCTAACCATAAGGCACTTAAGTCTTTGCATGTCGATATACTTCATCGAACCAAGTACACAGTTACCTATGTTTTCCCTTTACTTTTCTTCCGCACCCAACTATGATCTTAGATGATTTAGATCGGTAGAAGAGTTAGATCTCTTGATTTCTCTAAAAATTCTCTAACCTATTTTCCACATCCCTAATGGCATTTGCACAACTCTCTAATTTCTCACATATTTGGTTTTGCTCCGCTTCCTTATATTTGACCATCTGTACCTCTACTTTTAGTGGTAAATGGTCCTATCACATTACTTCTTCAACTTTAATTCTTCTCACTTCTTTCCTTGAAAAGCCCCTGATACATAGTCATTATCAATCACTGTCGATCCCTGACTAATTTATGTTTTCTTATCTTTACAACTCCCATTTGTATTTCCATTTTATATCTCCATGCCATCTTCCATCAACCACTCCTTCAGCTTCCAAATTTCGTTGTTTATTTACTTATTCTGAAATCTTCTTTCAATCATTGTACCATCATTGCTCCTCCCCCAATCTTGCATTAAAATCACTGCCACCTTTTCCTTCATCGGATTTATAATCGATTTCCTTTGTTACTTTATCCAATTTTTTATTAAAGTACAGCACTACCATATTTATCCAGTTCACTCCCTGCTGATATTTTTCAGACCTTGTCCACCCTCCTTGAACTACACTTTTAACTCCTTTATACTATCTCTCATTTACACTATTATTCCATCCTTCGCATTTCTCTTTATTGCAGACTTTGTTGCCTCTTTTATTGACCAATTAAAATCCGTTGATAGCCAAACTCTTATTTCTTCCTAATCTTCCTTTAAGATATACGTTTCCGCTAATCTCACAATGCCTTTCTAGTTACTCAATCTTCAAAATTCTTCTGAGACATACCGTCCTTGCATTTAGACTTAATCCCAGCCATATTGTTATAAATCCTTTCTCATGACATTTTAATTAAGTTTTTGTTGTATCTACTATTTTCCCACCTTTCATACCCTTTTCCAAATCATCGCACCCATGTCTTTCTTCATTTATTATGATTTGTATGTATTCCACTCATACTCTGTTTCCTCCTTCTGTGCTCCCTCCTCCCTAACTGTTGATTTTATTACCTTCTGCATTATTTCCTTTCATTTTAAGTAGTTTTCTATATATCATATAGCATATATTTTTTTATTCATATTTCAATGCCAAAATTCTATTTTATAATAATAACATAATTTGTTTTTCTTTGTTCAGCATGTGGGCTTTCTTAATTTTTGTTTGTACTTAAAGTTTCTCTTCAATAATGATTTCTAGTAAGAATAGTATATTAAATCTTGGATATGTTTACATACAGACATAAAGAGAACCTTATCGACTAATGTATTGTATTTTCCTATTATAATTTATGTCTTCGGCAATGAAACAAACACGAAATTGCGGGGCAACTTCTGACCAGAACGTAATCCTCGTAGCAATAAATATCAGCAACAATTTATTTACACTTTAACGCGGAATTTTTATCACGTCGTCGCCGGGGATCCCATAACCGCCGCCGCGACCGCCCCCGCCATCCAATCTGTGCACCGCGCCGCGTTTATTCCCGCCGTTATTCCTGAGACATAAATTCGGCAATATAAGAATATACGCATTTTTATTCCCCGCCATAACGTGTTAATTTCCTTTTTATTCTAACCGGAAAGAGAGACACTACAAGAAATTGCTTTTCGCTTATAACGTTTGATTCCGCGTAAAAGTTATCGCCCCTCCGTCGAGACATAAAAACGGATCGCGTTAAACTCGGACGAGGGGGATGAAAAAGGAAATGTGCATGGAGTGTGTACAGGTCCCACGATCTTAATTACGATACAGAAGGCCTTTGCGCCCCCGTGTCCGTCACCCCCTCGCACCGCTCGCACGTGCGAATTACTTATTGCCTTATTACCTTATTACTACTTATCTCTCGGTCGCACTTACTGCCAGGTAATCGATCCGTTCCTGCGGAAATTACACACACGCGCCCGTAATCGCTCTCACATGTAAAAGGGCAGATGATTTATCTATCTTACAGATAACGGTGCGATTTTCGCCATATGACGCTGAAAAATATTTACTCTAGATACACCTTAATGCCCCGCCAAGTGCCAATATGGATTTCTAATAAAAGCGCATTGCACTGAAATGTGTTTAATCTACACTTAAGCGATTATTGGTGATTCCTGTAACTAAATATAGATACTTAAAATATTGATCAATTTTTCAAGGCTTTATAAATCCAACATAATTTATGCTTTCAAAATTCCATCGTCAATATCTCGATTTTTTTCAACTGAAAAATCTTCTACAAATATATGTGAACTTAATCACTTTAAATCATCTGCCATTTGTCATCTATCTGCACAAAATATGCTGGCAACAGTCAAGAGCCATCAAAAATATAAGATATACCAATTGTCATCTGGCTACTAGTATCTGTCATTTATCGATTATCGACAAACATCTGTCAACTTTCTATATTATCTTTCAACTGTCAACTGTCATTTGTCAATTGTTAGTTGTCATCTGTTAACGGACTTTTTTATTCAATATCTGTCAACTCTTACAGATGAAGATTTAAATTAAATTACACTTGGTTTGTTTTACAATTTTTGACTAGTTTCACTCTTTTTTCAAGAATGAGTTACAAAAGAAGCTGAAAAGTTTATATGTCTACTATTATTTATCCACTAATCTACTAAAGTATGCCATATGTTATCTGTCAACTCTCATTGTCATCAGTTTCTGCCATCTGGCATATAAAATTTACAAAAAAATCCATTCAAGGATTATTAATTATTTGCTATTTGATAAGTTATATATATTCTCAGTCAACTTTCTAAAATGATTTGCGTGATATCCTTTTGCTTCTGTTGACAATTATTATCATCCACAATCTGTCAACTGTCATTTATCAACCGTAATTTTTCGTATGTACATAAATTTACTAAAATAATTATAAAATTTCAAAGATACAAAATAGTTTGTTTTAAAATTTAAGGTCAAAAAAGTCAAAAGTCAGCTGAAGCCTATTCATTGAATTGCCAATTGCTATATCTTTTATTATCTGTTGTTTATAAATTATCAACAAATATCTGCCAATTCTCATTATCATCTTTCAACTTTCAATTGACATTTGTCAACTATCAGATGTCATCTGTCAAAAAGAAACAAGTAAAAATAAATAATTATTATTATTATAAAGAAACCGTTATATATAACATTTACTTATTTTTTGGTTTAAAGAACATCAGAGTGTATCCACATTTACCCCAGTAGTGACGATCTTCAATGGCCGACATGAATAAATCGGCTCTACATTGGTCACTAGGACTTCCTCAATCAAACTTGTAAAATTTAAGAACAACCAACTTGACCTTTTTCTTCTTGTCCTCGATCTTTTTTAGGGTGGAGTGATTCTTCTTCTTGTGCTTCTTGGCGCCACCTCTCAGCCTGAGCACCAAGTGGAGTGTGGATTGTTTCTGGATGTTGTAGTCAGATGCTACTGCTACAGATCAACCTCTGTTGGTCTGGGAATATCCCTTATTTGTCCTGCATCTTGGCCTTTACATTCTCGATAGTATCACAGAGCTCGACCTCGAGAGTGATGGTCGTCCCGGTTAATGTCTTCACAAAATCTGCATTTTGGAAGAGAATCTTTAACTCCATCGTGTCACGCTATGAAATTATTAATAAACATTATATAAACTATGTAGGTACTATTATTTGTCAACGGTAAACTATAAAGTATAATTTGTCAACTGTTAATATTATTATTCATTTGTCAACTGTAGTTGATACTTGCCATATGTAAATCGTGATAAAACATTTGCAAGAATTTAAGCTGTCATTTTTATCTAATATCTGTCAACTTTTATTACCATCAATTATATATCATGTCACTTATCATCTGTCATCTGTCAACTGGAAACCCAAATTTGTAAAAACGTTAATAAAAATCCGTTTTAGGATTCATATAAATTTAGTTGCTTAGTTTATAATTAATAAATTTAATTTAGTCAACTTTCTAGTATCATCTGCCATTTATTATGTGTTGACTATTATTATGTATCATTTGTCAACCGTTACTTGTCATATGTAAATAATCGTTTAGAATTTAGAGCAATAACTATAAAAAAATAAAATATTTAAACAATTGAAACAAAACACTTTGCTTCAAGAATAAAGGTTATTGTTTTCAAGGGAAATATTAGATAGGCAACAGTCATAAGTTAAAGGTAATGTATCCATTGAATGTACTATTATTTCTCACCTGTTAATTATGAAGTATAATTTTTTAACTTTGCAGTTTATCAACTGTTCTGCCATTTATAAATTATTCTGATAATATTTTTTCACGGAAAATATTATTTTTACTAACTGCTAAATATCATCTTACTACTGTATACTGTCTTCTTTGGCTACTTTATTCTGTAATCTATTGCAACAATAATATTTATATTGCACTCCTCAAAACAATTAGCGTGTCACTAATTTGTGACTCCATAAAATTCAAACGGGAAATTACATGTAAATAAAATTAAGAACATCTGAAAAGTGCCAGCATCACGTTCTTTTAAAGTACCCGTAATAATTAAGAACAACTACCAAAACCAAAGTGCAAAGCGAATTTAAATTAATTGTTAATGTAAACTTTTGTTCATAAAGTGGTTACTTAATAAATAGTATGTGCTCCCATAGTATGAATAACGGTATTACACCGTTTTGGCATGCTGCGAAAAAGTCTTCCAAAGCCTTTTTGTGGTATAGCGTACCATTCTTCAATAAGAGCCGCCGTTAGCTGCTGGATGGTCTGAGGAGCAAGTGGGCGACCACTATTCGCCTGTCGAGCATATCCCAAACATACTCTATGGGATTTAAATTAGGACTTAACGCAGGCCACACCATTGTTTGAATTTCCAGTTCTTGTAGGAAGTCTAAAGTGATTGGTGTAGTATATGGTCTTGCGTTATCCTTCAACAAAAAAATTTCCACAGGAACAACATGTTCTCCTAACACAATGTCAATATAGATATTAGCGTTAAGATTTCCTGGAATTAAAACAAGGTAGGTTCTACTGTTCGTATTAATCGCATTACAAACCAAATATTTCGTCTTCCTGGACAGTAGCAGTACTTGGCCATCGCAACGAGTAATACCGAACCGTGAAGAGCACAGACTTCCATTGTCGAAGTTGCAATGCGACTTGTTCAAGAGCAAAATTCATCCTTGCTATTATGTGGCGTCGTGTTAAAGAGGGTTTTCGGACAGGTCGTCTTGTCCTCAAATTTGGTCTGATACAGTGATCCAATGCCTCGTCCTGAGGAAAATTAAGAGGTCTTTCGCCGTAGAAAATCTATTGCAAATCAGTAAAAATCTATCTTGATTTTGAGTTGTATATTGACCTATCTCTAAATACCACAATCGCTGAATAACAGAGAGGCTTACATTGAAGTTTCTTAAAACTTGTCGTTTTCGTCATTTTCAATTAATGTTATAGCACGAACAACTTCCATTTCGTTGAGATGCCTCATTTACATTTAACTTAAGTCAGTTGCAAACATTTTCGTCTGCTTATTGATCTCAACAAGGCCTTCCTAGCTTGTTGAATCAAATTTGGGATACCTTATTTCACTATAGTTTTAGTAGATCTTGTTACTTAATACGGATACTCCGGAAGTATGCGATGCTGATAATTCCCTATGTGTCAATTAAAACAATTAAATAGAGCACAAATTAGTGACCCGCTAAATTGTCATCTGTCATCTGGCATCTTTCACCTTTCATCTGTCATTTGTCAAAATGTCACCTAGTTGTCTAGTCACCTAATCATCTAGTCATCTAGTCATCTGTCATCTGTCATCTGTAATCTGTCATTTGTCATCTTAAATCCTTCTGTCATCTATCATATGTCATGTACTCAGCTGTATTTAGTTATCGGTGGTTTGGATAAATATATTAGATTGAAGAATAAGTTCCTAGCGTGTTTATATTATCTTTTATTTTACAATGATCTTTTGCTGTTTGACAAAATGTATAATATTCATTCGATTGAGCTATTTCTGCTCTAAAAAATGTGTTAGTCGTCTTTTCGAATCATTCAATTTTTCATTACTTTTGAAGCTTAAAAATATCGAGGAGGTAAAAAGCAACATTTTTGACATTTGCTTTTCTTCGCTTTCCATCGAGGCCAAAAAGCTGCCGAAGCATCCCGGAACATTTGCACTGTAAACGCAGAAGATGTTATAGGTGAATCTACGGCACGGAAATAGTTTGAGATGTTCAAAAATGGCGATTTTGACGTCAACGACACGCTTCGCACCGGATTTCGACGAAGAGCGCCTCGAAACACTTTTGAAGGAGAACGGACACCAAACAAGTCGTGAATTGGCCGATGAAAATTGACTGCGATCATAAAACGATTCTCAATCATCTTCGTTCATTCGAGATTTCTCGCCTGCATGCTCACGAGCTTAACGAAATCAACAAAGAAAAATTCAAATTGCTTCTCAACATATTGCCCACTATCAAGCAACACGCGATCATAAACAGCGCTTTTTGTACTGATTCGTCACAAGAGATGAGAAATGGTATCTATACATAAATATGAAGCAAAGAAAGGAGTGGGTGGCTAAAATAGATACGCCAATGTTAAGAGTCAAGCCTGACCTCCATCCAAAAAAGACCGTGATCTGCGTTTGGTAGAACTGGGAGGGCATGGTGCACTGAAAAATATTTGAAAGGAATGCCACGGTCTACAAGGAGCTCTACATCGCATGAAATAGGCTATTCGACTGATAGTTTCTTTCATAAATAAGCAACCAATCAGATTAGTCCATTTTTTGGCATACCCCGCACGCTACTGAAACTTAAAATGCCAGGAGTGATAACACCCCTAGGCTGATTTGTTAAAATTAAACTGATAACAGCCCGGCTGTCATATTTGCATTTATACCATATTCGCAAATACCCTTGTGTAAAAAAATACAATCGATCTGTCAATGTATTATTGTTAGAAAACTTTTGTGAGGTTATAAAATATGAATTGAATGGCAATATAACGTTTGAAGAAACTGTCTGAATGTCCAACAAAAAATAGGCGGTAAATATAAAGCAGAGTAATCTACTATTAAACCAATTCATAACATAACTGCCAAATTATTAAACTTGGCATGTTTAATCATTGTTCTTTTGAAAATTGTCTATTCAATAAATAGCTTTCTATGCTTTGTACGTAGTTCAAGAACTTATCAGAATGCATCTCGGAAAATGATCAATACACGATAATTTTGACTAGTTGAAAACGCTTTGCCCTTGGGAATGTTAAACTATACTACTTCACGATAACAAGTCATCCAAGTTGCACTCCAAGAGCTCGAATGGGAGGTTCTTTAATATGCGTCATATTCCCCGGACCTTGCACCCAGGGATTACCATCTTTTCCGCTCCCGGTTGAACCATATGAAAACGACCTTAAAGGTTGGCTCAACAACTTCTTTGATACAAGACCGGGCGATTTTTGACGGAACACCGTCGAAAATTTGGCCGAGAGGTAAAGATAATTGATTAATTTATTGTTATAACTATAGGTTTAATAATAAATGTCTTTGATATTGATTAATATTTAGAAGTTGATTGTAGCAGTTGTGCTTCCCATGATACATAAAAAGAAATTCTTTAATCTCGGGATACATCTTCCTAAAGGTATACTATAGAATAGTGTACGACGAACATGAAACATTTTGTTGGCTCATGCATGCACGCCTCAAACAAAATCTACGTTTTTAAATTAGCTACCTCACAATCAGTACATATGTTTATCGGTAATGGAGCTACACTGGTAAGAGATGCGTTTGTACTAGCAAAAGAAAAACCACTAGCTATAATATTCATCAATGAACTGGATGCAATTAGTAATAAATCTTTTTATTCAGAAAAGGCTGGGTATAGAGAGGTGCAAAAAACCGTATTGGAACTTTTAAATTAACTAGATAGATTCATATCAATAGCTGATATAAAACTTATAACTTATTGTAGCTACTAATAGGGTAGGAATTTGTGATTATGCATTTTTACGTTCAGATCGTTGTCATCGTAAAATTCCTTAAATAAGGAAGCAGGAGCACGCATCATGCAAATTTATTCCACGAAAATGATTAACTTTCAAGAAGTTATATTATAATAATAATAATAATAATAATAATAATAATAATCGTTTATTTCCCAAACAGGCTAAAGCCTTATTACATAGGAAAAATACATAGTGAAAAAAAAACTAAAGATAATTATAAAAATACAAAAACTATTCATAAGCTGCCTATAAAACAGATATATACCTTCGTTTTAAAAGTTAACATACATATTTATATACAAATATACACATAACATATATACATATGCATTTTAAATTATGCTTGATTTAAGTGCGCTTATGAACACAGACTTGTCGGAACAAAAAATATCGACAGCATACTGCACCTCATGATATCTTCTTAGCATTAAAATTAATGGAGAGAAATAATGGTGACTAGTGCGTGGAGTTGTAAAATTGAAGGTCTGCTTGCAACGACTAGAAATACGTGGAATTAATATATCTACTTGGTTTAAGAAGATACTATTGTCGCTGTGATAGTTTATTAATTTATAGAGTTCATATATTTGAACATATCTGTGTCGGTTATAAATTGATAGCATCTTGAATTCTTGAAGCAAGTAGTCATAGCCAATATTTGAATCACGATACACTTTATATTTACAAAAATATAAGTATCTAAGGAAGCGCTTTTGAACTTTTTCCAACATATTTACATATTTCAAATAACCGGGTGACCAAACACAAGCGCAATAATTAATTTTACTTACAACGAACGAATCATAAAGCCTAATAGCTGCTTCAGTACGTTTAAATTCACGACAATTACGTATTATAAACCCCAGAACTTTACAGCAGTCAACAACTACCTTTTCCACATGAGAATTAAATGATAATTTACCATCGAAGAGTATCCCTAGGTCTTTGAAATGTGTATCTCTTTTGATTACTTTACTGCCAAGTGTATAATTATTTAATAATTTAGAATGTGACCTTCCGTAACTTAGAATGCGGCATTTTGAAGTATTGATTGTAAGACCATTTTGGATACACCACGTAGATAATTTATCTAAATTGTTTTGTAATACCATGCAATCTGATGCATCTTTTATGGTCCTGTACAGTTTTACATCATCTGCATACATTAGAAAATTGCAGTCTAAAACACTTGCAACTTCATTAATGAACACATTAAATAAAAGAGGGCCTAGGTTCGATCCTTGCGGAACACAACTTGTAGCTGCAAAGGTCTTGGACCGACAACCCATATAACCTACATAAAGACCTCTCTGTGACAAATATGATTGAATTACCGTAATAATATTTGACGCTAAATTGTACTATTTTTAAAAGGATAAAATATTACTGTGAGGTAAACGATCAAAAGCCTTACTAATGTCCGTGTAAAGTACATCAACTTGGGCGCCACGATCAAGTTCACCGGAAATAAACTGAGTAATGCACATAAGATTTGTTTGGGTATTTCGTTTTCTCATGAATCCATGCTGATGGGGTGATATTGACTGTTCTATTCGAGGACGAATATAATTACATATGATAGATTCAAAAATCTTAGAAAAATTAGAAATTATGGCAACAGGTCTATAATTTTCAACATCCGATTTTTCACCTGATTTAAAAACAGGACATAGACGGGCAAGCTTCCAACGCTCAGGGAAAATTCCGGTAGATAATATTAATTTAAAAATGTGATGTAGGGGGTTTGCCAGCTGCAAGGCACAATCTTTAAGAAAAAAAGCAGGAACTTGATCAGGACCCATAGTGATGTTAGGTTTGATTATTTTTAAATGATTTAAAACAGTCTGTTCATTAATTTTTAAATTACCCATAACTTCACTGTTAACACTGTTGTTTTGAACTTTAGTATTATTATTTACACTGTAAACACTCTTAAACCGATCTGCAAATCCTTGAAGAATTTCCGTTGGTGAATCCAATGTTTTTTCGCCATATCTCATTTTCCCTGGAATTCTCGACTTTTTCCTTTTTGTATTCACATAAGACCAAAAAGACTTAGGCTGAGAAGCTATAGAATCCTCGGTATTATTCATGAAATTTGAAAATGATTTTTGTAATTTATTTTTAAAGTCTTTACGTGCATATTTATACTGTTCCCTTAAAGAACCATTCGGTGTTTTCTTCAATTGCTTATATAACATATTTTTTGTCTTGAGTAGATGAATTAATTCCTTGTCAAACTATATAGGATACTTTTTTAAATTACTGGATTCATTTCCTCTCTTTGGAATGTGCTTATCAAATAAATTGTATAATATATTGTACAATAAATCACATGCATCAATTACATTATTTGTGGCATATATACTCGACCAGTCAACATTTAACATATCAGCATATAAGTTTGAAATATTTCCTTTTCTAAAATTGTAGGATTCATCAAACACATCTTTAGAACAAAAATTAATAGTATGATTAACTTCCAAATCAAATTCAAGAGCTGGATGGTGACAATCTTCATCTACCAATAATTCGTCAGCTTTTTTTACACTGCACTGCCAATTTAAAGGGACTAAAATTAAGTCCAATAACCGTTTATTGGCGTTATGAACTGCGTTGCATTGTTTCAGATTTTTTAGAGCCATACAGTTCATAAGTGAAGATAATCTACTGCACATATTTCCACTAAGTTTCCAATCTGAATAGTTTGCAATATTAAAGTCTCCACAAATTAATACATTTTCTGCAGTTAATGATTCAATATAATCGAAGAATATTGTGTAATGCTCTATGGTGGTTTTTGGGGGAAGATATACACAGATAACTGTATACGATACTTTTGACACGGTTATTTTGACGGCAACAATATCAATGTTGCAGTCTCCAAAGGGAAAATTAACTGGAATGTTTTGACAAGCAAATTTATTATTAATTGCTATCAGAACACCACCACCTTTGCCTTGCTTCCGATCGTACCGGAAAACTGAGTAGATTTCATTGAATAATTCAGTATCCAAAATTCCATTTTTTAACCATGTCTCTGTTAACAAGATAATATCATAATTACAAGTAACTACATTATTATAAAATTTAACAATCTTTGAATTAAGCCCTCGAACATTTTGGTAATACAATGATATATGTTTAGATTGCAGAATGTTTACTTTTTTGAAGAGATTATTTTCGGTACTCCGTTTATATATCTAATTGTAAGGTCAGTCTCATTCATATCCCTCCGACGTGCAAGTTCATCTCTCAAGTATTTTAAATGTAATTGTTGTTTTTTGGTTAGATCTCCTTTAACAGAAATTCCGAATGTTTTCAACTGATTACTGTTTTTTAAAATAGTTTTAACAATTTCTTTATTATCAAATATTACTTTGATCGGACGGTTCTTTAAATTTTGTTTCCCTAATCTAATAACATTAATTGGATCAATGGTTACATCAATTTTGTTGAGAACGGATTTTACAAATACTATATCATCTGCAACACGGTTTTTAGTATCCTGCTTAGTAGATTCGGGGGCGTTAAATATCATTATATCGGCTAAATGGTGACCGCGATTCGCTATGCAACTTTCGGCTCTTTTTAAGGCATTTTTCATGACATCCTTCAACATATCGGGCTGAATTTCTTAAATTTCGTGACGGATATTGTCTTTAAGATGTTGAATCGTTTGGGGCTTATTCACATAAACTTTTGATTTAAAAAAAACCCATAAGAAAAAGTCTGCTGCTGTTAAATCCGGAGATCTGGCTGGCCAAGCTAAATCGCCACCTCGCGAAATTAGTCTTCTTGGAAAAACGTCATTCAATAATTGAATTGTTGAACGTGCTGTGTGTGCTGTGGCCCCACCTTGCTGAAACAACATGTCCTCTAGTCCTTGCTCTCCCATTTCAGGCACAAGAAAATTTCGAATCATGTCTTGGTATTGTTCAGCATTAACAGTAACTGAAACACCATGGTCATTTTCAAAAAAAATAGGGACCAATGATGTTTCCAACATGAATACCACGCCATACAGTTGTTTTGAGTGGATGCTTGATGTTTCATGAATAAATTGAGGATTGTGTGTTCCCCAAAACCGACTGTTCTGTTTATTGACGTGGCCACTGAGAAGAAAAGAAATTTCCGCTGAATGGCAATAATGGAACGATTATTTTCAATAAATATTGTCACTATTTCTGCTTGTTCTTGTGGCGTATTTTTATCCATAATAAAAGTTAAACGTCTACACAACACAATGGTTAAAGCGAAACTGAGCTAAACATCACAGAACCAAGATGGCGCGCAATCAAAATGGTAGCGGGACTTTTGCCCCACCAGTTACAAGATATAGAATTGTTTATGGTTTATGGTTTATGTTAAGGTAGCAGTTTTAGTTTCCCTGTTCGAACACTGCGATCTGTGCGAGCTGCTTGATTTTTTCACGCCACTCGAGAAGATTAAGCGGTTCAAGATTATCGAGAGGTTTAAAATGATCGAGCGGCGTGGATTGAAAACATCGAGCAGATCAATCATTTGCAAGGATCGAGCATTATAACCTTTTTGATCGATCTTGCCCAAATTCCTAAAAAGTTAGACTACCGATTGACTTACTCCCCGCGACTCACGGTTTCGTTGCGTTCACGCAAAAGGCTAAAGAAATAAACACATTCATTTGAGACCCTGTATCTCGTGCGTATTATCCATCTTTACAGTTTTCAGATGCTGTAGTTTTCTTCACATGTACACATTTTTATTATCCTTTCTAGCCATTTTGTATTAAGTAATCCTTAGTCTTATTTGAATTGTTAACTATTATATATGTTGGGGTGCAATAAAATATGCATTGCAATAATCGTGAATACATATCCACCATCAGCCGCTAATAAGTATTTGGTCCTTCGACCTGGACACCGCGGTATGATGCGCATTACCTGATTAAATGTTAATGGCAGAAATTTTCACACATAGAGAACAAAGGGAACGAACGGTCGGAATAACACGAATTATAATATCAACTCGTGTACATATCGAATATTGGTGTCTTTTGTTTGTAAGGGCGCATGCATGCGGACAGGATATGGCTATGTTATTACTGTCCTCGTATCTGTCTCAAAATCTCGCACGACAGCTTTGAAGCCACGGAATGACACGCACACGTATGTGATTGCTTGCTTATATCTATTTGCTGTCATTTAGAGCACGATTACGTCTATTTAGTTCACATTATAAAATGACTCGGTCGGTCGGTTCATATTATGCATAAACCACTACACACATATTAACACACACACACATACATACACACACAGACGTTCGTATGCAAATATGTGTGGGTGTGCTATATGCATATATATATATATATATATATATATATATATATTTATAGCATGGAATATCACAGCGTTCTAATATAAATTAGATTACTGCTGTTTTTAGTGGCAACTCGCTTTATATTAATAATCATAATAACTATAGCGGTAAGGTTGGTGTTTACGCTAGAAAATAAATATTGATGGAATCGATGCGGGATGCGATAAGGGATAATTATGGTGGTGAGGTTTTTTTTACACTTAAATTGTTCGTAATGATATTACCTGGAAAATGCAACGGTAGATAAATATTTTCTGATCTAGTCGGTGATTAGTTTACAAGGCGGTTAAAAATGTGCTGTTGTTGCAAAGGAATTAATATAGGTAAATATTCGAATTGATATTAATTTCAGTTATCAAGCGGAAATTGCAACACAAGGGAGGCAAAATATTATTGTTATCACCTGAACTATTGTGTATGTGTTACAATAAAGTTTTTGATGTAAGTAGGTTATTTATATAGAGATTTTATAACAGAGGTCCTAAGTTAGATCCTTGTGGAATATTTGAAATTGAAATTTACTGTTACTTTTATAAATCACAGCTTTAACCAAGATGATCTCATCAATGAAATACAAGAGCGTCAGCAGAGGGCGGAAAACTAAATGGTGTTTAATATTTCTGAACCTAAGGGATCTCAAAACCAGAAGAGTACGATAAATTCGATCTGAAAAAAGAATGAACGTAACTCCTTACAATCATTAAACGATGAACTTATAGAGAGAAAACAGCGGAAGGAAAACAACACAACAATTTAATGTGTTCAGAGTAAATCAAGAAATGTTCCTGTTAATTCTTATTCTAAAATTAGTGCAATAAACTATTTATTTGTATAATATAGGTAGTTTCAAGGTTAAGTTAAGTAATTAACATAATTTACTAAATTGTACGGTTTTCGATGTAATTATAATAGTTGAATCCTGGCTTAGAAAATCTTTATTATATAATATTATTAGTATAAAATCGAAAATTATTTTTCAAATGCAATTAATGTTACATCAGAAATACCTCAAGGCTCACAATGTGGTATTTTTCTTACCATTAATAAATGAATAAAATTGTGAAATGCATTAAATATTCGCCTTTTTCTTCAATAAAAAGTTTGGATCAGTGCTAAGTAATTCAAAGTGATTTAATAATTCTTTTAAACAGGTGCAACCTACATAAACTTAATTTATCCTTAAAAATGATTGCACTGTTTGGAAGGTCAGTATCACCGATGAACCGCAGAGTTTTGACTTTAAAATTTTGAGAATTTAAATATTCACATTATTAGGATTTTCTCTGATTTAAGAAATTTTTCAAGGTTTCAAGATTTTTTCAAAATGTTTTCTACAAGATTTCAACCATTTATTCTGAATCTCCTATTCAAATTGCAGAAAATTTCTTTGACAGTTCCAGCATTTTTCAGCAATTCTCTTACTATTTTTATAAAGTTTTTATGATTTCTTCAAAATTATGAGGATTTTTTGGAATTTTCATTCTTAATAGCGACAATTTTCTTCAAGGGTATAAAAATTTTCCAACAATTTTTTTATGACTTCTACAAATTTTGTTTTCCAAATTACGAGATTTAGAGTCACTTTTTGACTCAATTTTTAGAAGTTTGCAAAAGATTGAGAATTTTGGATTTACGAGGAATATAGAGTTTTCTAGAAATTCTAAAATATTCCGTATTCTTTTCCAAATTATGAGCATTATCTTCAAGGGTCACGTGATCGCAGCAAATTTTTCGTTCTTTTTAAGATTCCTAGATTTTTTCAGCATTTTCTCTTCAAAATTATGATTTTCTTCAATGGCTCTAAAAATTTTAAGCCTTTTTTGCCTTTCGTTTTTCAAATTGATTAGAATGTTTTACTAATTTTTAGGATTTTTTTAATGTTTCTTTCAGGTTTTTATCATTTTCTTCCAAATTGTAAGAATTTCCTTTCATGGTTCGAGGATTTCCTAACCTATTTTAATTTCGAGAACTAATTTTTTTATTGATTTATCTTTCATACATCTGTTTCAAGGATTTCTTTCACTTAATTTTCACTTCTGATTGCGAGAAATTAGTACGAGTTTTCAAGAGTATTTAAAAATGTTCTATTCATATTAGAGACAAATCATTTTTCTTTTAAAATTTTGAGAAATAGCTTTGTAAGCATTAAAATTTACTAATAGTAGTAGTAACATATATTTATTGACAATTTTTTTTACATATTTACATTGTAATGAGTAATGAATGAGGTGTTAATGTATTAATTTGTCGAAAGGCTTTTGACCAGAGGTCTTTCTGACAATTTGCTAATAATTTATCAGAATTCTAGGATTTATACTAAAGAAATTTAAATTTTGAGAAAAAAGTGTTTCAAAATGTTGTATCTAGGATTTACCCTGCATTTCCGAATCAAGTAGCAAAAAAAAATTGACAGCAATTTTTTTTCAAATTTTCTGCTTCAAACTACGAAAAACTACATAGAGAATAAAAACAAAATTAGAGTATGTTTCTAGATGTTATAATTGTGACAATTTTTTTGAAGGATTTAGAATTTTCCTTTATTCTTTTAAAGATTTTTAGAACTTTCCAAAATTTGTTTCGGTGGATTAATAAAGGTTGACAGAATTATGACAAAAAAATTAATTTTCAAAAATGTTTGTTTTTTCAGCAGTTTTTTGGAGATTTTTAAATTATTCTCCAAATTCTTTTTTAAATTACGAACATTCTTAAGTGATTCCAGCAAGTTTTCTTGTAAATTTCTTCATGCATTCTAAAATATTTTGATTTTTACAGATTTCTAGAACTTTTTCTTCAAAATTATGATTTTCTCCAATGGTTTTGAAATTTTGTACATTTTATGAAAATTTATAGGTCTACATAATTTTTTAACATTTTCTTTTTCAAATTGTTGCGAAAATTCTTTCGAATTTTTAAAATTTTCAAAATTTTTAAATTACAAATTTCAATATTTTATATTTTTTAGTTTAGATTTGAGGGCTTTATAACTTACCATTAAGTTTTCTTTCAAATTTTTAGAATTTTCGAAATGTTTAAATTACAAATTTCTATATATTAGATTTTTTAGTTTAAAAATTCAAATTGTGAGAAATTTCTCTTCGAAATTTTTAAGATTTACAAATTGTACAAAATTTATTTGACAGTTTGACAGAATTTATTTGCATTTGCAATTTTCAGAAAAGTTTAGCATTGCATTTTCTGTTCCAAATTATGAGGTTTTAGAATTTTTCAAAATGTTTAGATTCTTTTCAGTATTTTGTTTTCCAAATTACGAGTTTAGGAAGATTCAATAAAGTCTTTTTTGAATTTTCAAATCTTCAAAATAGTTAAACTTTTCTTATTTTTCATGAATTTCCTTCCAATATTCTGTAAATGTTCTTTCTGGATTCTAGAATTAACCAAATTATTGGTTTTATATTTCTAGAGTTTCTTCAAAATTTTGAGAAAGTTTTCAATGGGTTTTAAATTTCTAGAACTTTTTTTTAAAGATTTGCAGAATTTTGATTGTGAAATTTTGAAAATTACGAGGATTCTAGTTATTTCTAGAAATGTTTTTTTAAGATTTCTAAAATATTGTCTCTTCTAAATTACAAACAAGGATTAAGTAATTCTATTAAGATTTTTTCTTACTTTAATTTACTTTCTCTAATTTCCTGCAAAATTTGTTCGTGCATTCAAAATTTTTTCGGATTTTTTTATAATTCTCTTTTCAAAATTATGATATTCTCTTATAAAATTTTCCAGCAATTTTTTATTTTCGTTATTATTATTATTATCTCTTCTAAAATATGTATCATTTATTTCAATTATCAATAATATATTTCAAATTATCGTTAAGTTTTTAAAAAGTTTCTGAAAATTTATTTTTTTAATTACAAGAATATTTTTCAAGAATTTAAAAAATATTCAACAATTTTTTTCCAAATTAGGGTTTTACCGCAAGTGTAAATTTTTAAAAATTATTCTCTTTGCAAAACTGTGAAAATTTTCTGGAGAGTTCTTAAATTGTTTGTTTGCTTGCAGATTTTTATAATTTTTTTGCATTATCTGTTATGAATTGTGAAAATTTTCGTCAAGAAATTCTAGAAAAGGTTAAAAATTCTGAAAATCGTAAAGAAAAGTTGTTTAAAAAGTAATGAATCTACTTTTAAAACAACTTTTCTTTACGATTTTCAGAATTTTTAACCTTTTCTAGAATTTCTTTCTCAAAATTATGAAAATTAAGGAAGTTTTCTGCAAATTTTTCGTTTTTATTTCAATATCAGTTATCTTTGGAGTTTCTGGAATTTACTAGTTCAAAAATCGCTAAACTTTTCATCAAGGATTTCAGCATTTTCTCTTATGAGTCGCGAGAATTCTGAATTCTGGAGCTCTTTAAATTATTCTCTATGAGATTTTCAGCATTCTCCCTTACAATTTATTGGATATTTTTGAGGATTCTAGAAGTTTTTACCAATTTTCATTTATATTCTTTGTGAGTATTTTTTTCTAGACTTCTAGAATTTTGTTCATTAATTGTTTTCTTTCTACAATTTTTCAGTATTTAACTCTTCCAGACAATCTTCTCTATAATTTTTAATTTTTTTTTGACAGTCATAATCCCATCTGTAAAATAATGGAAAATAAGGCCAAATTAAGGCAAATATTAATATAAATATATATAAATAATAATAGTAAATAGACAGAAGAGACTCTTACTGTCTGCCAGAAACAAGGGTTAGAGTGGAAGATCATCGCAGCTGCATGAACTCCGCCCAGCTTCATCCATCCAAAATTTTTGTATGTTTTTTATAATATTTTTGTATATCTGTTTGTATTTTTTTGGATAAGAAGCTAAAGTATAATAAACATAAACACAAACAATTAGCATTTCCTCTTTTAAATTCCTCTAATGTTTTTGAGGGTCAAGAATTTCTAGAATATTCTTAAAAGTTTCTACTAAATTTTTAGGAATTTTCTTTTCAATGTTGTACTTCTTCAATACGTTGCAGAATTTTTCATTAATTGTTTTTATAATATCGTATAAATTTTCAGCATTTTGTCGTCAAAATTGTGAAAATTTTCTACTAGGGTTCAAGATTTTTTCATAATGATTTTTGCCAGACTCTTCTCGAAGCACTTCTTTAAATAGGGGGGAATTTTCTTAAGAGATTTTAAATTATTCAGCAATTTTGTACTACATTATTTTTTGGAATTTTCAGTATCAAGAACTTCCAGAATTTCTTTTAAATTTAATGGATTAATTAACACTTACTTTCTATTATTGTAAAAACTATTTTAAGTTTATATTATTTCAGAATTGTGTTCAGATTATTTGGAACTACAAAAGCAAAATGCTGAAAACTTAAAAAATTTTGGGGTCACTGAAATTTTTACAGAAAAATTTTCTTGTAGAAGTTTTCAGCACTTTGCTTTTCAAAATTGTTTTTTTTAAATGTTGTAGAATTTTTCCACAATGTTAAATCTTAATTTTTATATTTTTTCATTATTTACTTTTCTCAAGTTGTAATAATTTTTATCAAGTGATTTAAAATTTTTCAGTAATTTTTGCAGGGGTATTAAAGACCTTTAGGATTTTAGATTTATTTTTCTAAATTATTAGTGTTCCAAATAGTTAGAATTTTCTAGTATTCTTTTTCTAAAAATTTGAGAATTTTTTCAAGGATCTTTCTCAGCAATTTAACTTTCCTCTTTCTGTGGTATTCTTGAAATATGAAAACTTAATTTTAAGGTTCAGTTTTACAAAATTTCGAAGATTTATCCTGGATCTCTCATTAAAATTGCAATAAATTCTTTGCGGTAGGTATTATCTAAAATTTTTGTCTTTTGAAGTTATTTTTTTTAATTTTTGAAATTCATTAGCATTTGGTTTTCAAAATGATTATAATTTACCACAAGCACACTAGAATTTTCAAATTTCTTTAATTTACTATCGTTTTACGAATTTCGATAATTTTCTTCGCAAGTTCTAAAATTTTTCTTCCAAATTTCTAGAAGTACAAGAATTTTGTTCTTTACTTGAATTTCGACATTCTATAGTCATTTACGGTCGGAACAATTCTATTTATTAAATAAATAAATTGTATTGCATATAAATTAGATAACAGTTTTATTTGCAATTTTTTTGGGGTGTAATATTTATTTATATATGATGAAAAAAAAATACGTGGTGGCTATTTTAGTAGTGAAAG
The DNA here is from genome assembly GCA_963969525.1 of Ontholestes murinus. Classification (NCBI taxonomy): domain Eukaryota; kingdom Metazoa; phylum Arthropoda; class Insecta; order Coleoptera; family Staphylinidae; genus Ontholestes; species Ontholestes murinus. Next base: position 41,267,450 of record OZ018398.1, read on the forward strand.
CTCGAGGTGTGGTGAACGAAATTTCTACAATAAATCTTTTTAGGCGACGCGAACAACAAAAGCAAGAAGCACACAGGAGGGGGCGGCATCGCGCTTATAAAAAAAGCCCTTAAAATCCGTTTCCTCTGTCTGCGTTCTTTGTAGGATTAAAACGTCCGGCGTTTTAAAATTAATGCCGCCCTTTTAGGGAAATTACAAAGACGACGGTCACTCGACGGACACACTACACTTACACCCCACAATTGCATAATGGGAACGTCTGAATGTGTAATATAAAAAATGAGGAAAGGAAACGAGAAGAAAAGGGCAGAATTGATCCATTAGATTTATTTCTTTAATAATTTGAAGGTGTATAATTTTTTTTGAATAAATAGATAATTTAATTTAGAGTTTAAAATATCTTAAAAATTAAATAGTTTTGTTTGTATAAAGTTCCTAAATTAATAATTGGTTAGTATTTTTAGTATCTTATTTGTTGTATTGAACTTTTCCTATTTTATTGAGTATTTTATAATGTATAAAAGTTATGAAATCATTATTAGCTTATTTTTCTTGTGTATTCCCCTTTCGTTATCGATTTGTCCCTTAAGGACCTTGATCCTAACTTTTATTGCGTTGACTTAGCACATTTACGTCCCCTTTATGGTGAATGGAATTTTCTTGTAACACTTTACCGTACCGCGGCGGGATCCTTTAAGTGGACCGGCCTTCCGGGTAAATAGACTCACCCAAGGACGAGGAAATTAATGCCTTGGCAAACGTTTCTATGGCTGATTAAATTGTTGCAACAAAAATATATATTACTTAACAATATTTATTGCATTTTTTTGCATCGTGTAGCGTTAACAAACGTCCATTGTCTACGTTTCATTGTCTTATAAATAAATGCAAATTTGAAATTGTGAATTGGGGTGGACGATCCAAGCAAGCAATTTATGTGGACAAAGGGGTTAGAAGACATTACCCCGGAGGGAGCGAATCTATGCGTAATTCTAGTCACCACCCTTATCGCCGAATGTGCTACGTGCACACGGGTGCGCCTTTTTAAAACGTTTACTGATGGCCTTATCGTGATAGTGACCAAATTGAATGTTACTAAATGGACAGTACCGATGACGACTCGTTGAATACAATAACGTCAGATGTGTGTGTTCTTCTACTTTAACTTAATGATGTTATGGTTTATTTCATTTATCAAACAATTCTGTAATTAAATACTGGATTATAAAATGTATTAAAATCCTTTAGTTCGTTGTAGAAAATTAAATAATAAATTTAAAAATACGAAAACATTTCGTGAATACTGTTGTAATTTACTCCAATTATCCCATCTGTAGTCTTCAATATGTTGTATCCTGTGTTTGTTATGTTGAATGCAATGCTTGTTAGCTTCATCAATTTATATGGAGTCAGGTTTATTATTGGAAGGTATCCTTTTACGATGACATGTTTGGTATTTCTTACTACCTCTCCTTTCTCAATAATCTGCTTGACTACCAAATGTGCTGGTAGTAGATTTTTTTCAATTGCGATAGCAACTTGCGCGGGCGCCACAATGTCTAAAAAGGCTGGTATGTTCCCTTCAATATTTTGCAATTTGCTATATTGTTCCTTTAATTCCTTGATGTACATTTTTGCTTTTTGGTACATGTTTATAAAGTGTAGTTGGATTCTGTTATCCTTGGTACTATTTCCTACTGATTGCATCGCCAGGTTTACGTGATTTTGAAACCCTCTTATATGTGATTTTAATTGTTCCTCTGTATCATTTACTACGTGCAATGTTGATAACATGAGTCCTTCTACGTGATTCTGTTTCTGGATAAGTTTTTGTTGATTTTCATCCAACTTATCAATGTCTTGGTATACTTCTTCGTTTACACCGAAAATTGTTGTTAGCATGGTTCTTAATAAGCCACGTTGAACTCTATTTTGATTTGCTGTGGTATCTGTACCTCCTATGTATTCTTTGATGTGTTGTAAATATTGAATGTCTTTAAATAATTGATTCTCCATATATTCACATTCACATGTGTGATTATATGCTATTGCGGCTTTACACGTTAGTGAATAGTGTAGGGTTATTGCTTCAGCTTTCTGTAATTGGTTTCGTATGTTCGTTTTGTTAAATATAATTTGCATCTGGAATGTTCCTTGGTTTAGGTATGCAGATCCTAGGTGCTCGGTTAAGATGCCGTTCGGAACCTGTCTCAATTGAAATGATGCCGTTGTAGACGTTATTAGTCCTAAGAATAGCAACATAATCCAGTACATAGCGATTGGTAACTTGGAGCATGGCTTCTTCCTTGACACAGTCGTTAAATGTGACATTGTGGTTGTTGTCTCTTCCTTTTTATCTAACAATTCCTTGTTCTCACTGCCATGTGGTAATGGAATAAGGTTTGTAATTGCTCTTTGGTACGTAGTTCCCTCGGAATTTTTTACAGTCACTACTCTTACTTTACCATCTTCTCCTGGATGAACTTTATGGACACGAGCTAATGTCCAATTTGCTGGATCTACGTTAGCAACCTTCATTATCACTACCTGGTCCTGTTTTAAGTCTTCTGTTTCACCCGTCCATTTATACCTGTTTTGCAGTCGCGATAAGTACTCACTGGACCATTTCTTCCAAAATTCTTGCTTGATCTTCTGAATTTCCCGCCATCTCTGATGAAGACTTTCATTAATCGGTGTATTTATAATGTTTGTTGGTTCGATGTATGCTTGTCCTATCAAAAAATGTGCTGGCGTCAATGCTGTTAAACCCTCTGGGTTATTGTCTATGCCGCATAATGGTCGTGAGTTTAAGCATGCCTCAATTTGGCATAACAGTGTACTTAACTCCTCGAAGGTTAGTGTTGTGGATCCGAGAACTCGTTTGAGATGGTGTTTTGTAGATTTTATACCAGCCTCCCATATCCACCAAAGTGTGCTGACAGTGCTGGTATGAAACTCTAGGTTGTTCCTTGTTGACTCAGTGTTCCTTGTACTTCTTCTGATTTTTCGATATTCATAATTTCCTGTCGTAGAAATTTCGCTGCTCCTACGAAGTTTCTACCATTGTCACTGAACATTTTATGTGGTCGACCTCTTCGAGCTGTAAATCTACGCCATGCTGCTAAGAATGATGAAGTTGACATATCGCTGACAACTTCTATGTGTACAGCTTTTGTTGCAAGACAAACAAATAGTGCGATGCATCCTTTGAATGTTTTGTGACCACGACCTTTCGTAGTTCTGACATCGACTAGTCCTGTGTAATCCACTCCTGTGTGTGTGAACGCTCTTGTAGGTGTTACTCTCTCTGCTGGGAGTTGTCCCATCAATTGTGTTGCTACCTTGGCATTGTATCCAATACATGTGATACATGAACGAATATGTTGCCGTACTTTGTTCTTGATTTTTGGAATCCAGTACTTTCTTCGGATGTATGCTACCGTAGCCTCTATTCCTCCATGTAGTATGTTTTTGTGTGCGTCTTGAATTATCAGCGTTGTGATGTGATGATTTGTCGGCAATATTATTGGATGCTTTTCATTGTACGTAAGCGAAGCTTTATTGAGTCGTCCCCCTATTCTAAGGACTCCTAGTTCATCTAAAAATGAGTTCAGCAATTTAATAGTGCTTGAATTCTGCACTGGTATTTTATTCTTAAGGTTGTCATATTCATTGCTGTAATGTTGCTTCTGCACATTTTTAATTAGGATCATCATTGTGCTCTCTAACTCACTAGCAGAGAGATTGTCTTTAATATTCTTTCCGAATCGTCTGCAGTAGGATATAACTCGTTTAAGTCTAATTAGTGTGGGAAATCGTTCTATCATTGTGTCTGTTTTAGGTCTTGTGAGAAATGTTACCTTTTTTGTAATTTCTTCTTGCTCTTTTTTCTCTTCATATGTTATTTCTTTTTTAATCCATTCTGGACCTGTCCACCATAAGGTTTTGTTGATTATTTCCCTGGGATCCATTCCTCTTGAAATAAAATCTGCTGGGTTATCCTGACTCTTAACATGATGCCATTCTATATTTTTTGATAATCTTTGTATTTCCGCGATTCGGTTAGAAACAAATGTATCCGTTTTCCTGTTGTTGCCTTTAATCCACGCGAGGGTAATAGTAGAATCTGACCAAGCGTGTATGGATTTAATGTTGCATTGTAGTTCATTGAGCACTTTTTCTAATAACTTAGCGAGTAGTTGCGCGGCACACAGCTCTAGTCTCGGAAGAGTGACCTTACTTTTGATTGGTGCAACTTTTGATTTACTTTGCAGTAGTGTAATTTTTATTTCTCCTTTCCAAATGGTCCTAGCGTAGACTACAGCACCATATGCTTTTTCTGAGGCATCACAGAATCCATGTATCTCCATTTCATTTGTAAAATATGTCCATCTCGTGATTTTTAGTTCTTCGATGCTAGGTAATTGGTTTACTATTTGGTGCCAATTTTTCTTATGTTGTGGCAATACCTCGTCATCCCATTCTATTCCTGATATCCAGAGTTGCTGAATAAGCAATTTCGCTTTGATCGGGACTGGAGACAACCATCCTAACGGATCGAAGATTCGATAGATATTGGAAAGGATAACTCTCTTAGTAATTGTAGAATATTTCATAGTAGGTATTCTGAAGGTAAAATTGTCGAGTCGTGGATTCCATATAATTCCCAAGGATTTCTTTTCAGTGCTTACGACTTCGTAGTTACTTTGCTCTATCATGTCCATGGGTAAGTTCTCTAGTAATCTTGGAACATTGCTACTCCATTTTCGAAGATTAAAGCATCCTCTCTTCAAAATTTCAATTAAATCTCCCTGTAGTGCTCTAGCTGCTGCAATGTCGTTACCTCCAGAGAGGATATCATCCACGTATGTGTCTCTGGTAATCGTTTTCGCTACTTGTCGATATTCTCTACTTTCATCAAATGCCAGCTGATGTAATGTTCTAATTGCCAGATATGGTGATGCTTTCATTCCATATATGACAGTGCATAGTTGATACTCCTGTATTTCCTCAGATGGATGGAATCTCCATAAAATTTTCTGGTACCGCTGATCTTCTTCTGTTATTTGGATCTGCCTATACATCTTTTCTATGTCTGCGATGAATGCGACTCGATGTAATCTCCATCGAAGTAATATACCTGTTATGTCGTTCAATAGCTGAGGGCCTGCATACATTTCATCATTTAAACTCTTAGCAGATGAAGTCTTGCAAGATGCATCAAACACTACTCTTAGTTTGGTGCTTGTACTTTCTTCTTTAAATACTGCGTGATGTGGGATAAAGTATTCGGATATATAATTGTTATTTGGATTAGCTGGTTTCATATGACTAAGGTTCAAATATTCTCGCATGAACTTATTGTATTCTAATTTCAACTCCTTCGATTTTTGAAGCTTCCTTTCTTGTTGTAAAAATCTAGCCACTGCTCGGTTTCTGGATTCTCCTAAGGCAGGTGGTCGATTTATTAACAGTAGTTCCACACAATAGCGTCCCTTTGCATCTCGTTTGGTTGTTAAACTAAATTGTTCCTCGCATATTGCATCTTCCTTTGTTGATTGGACCTTTGCCGTAATTTCTTCCATTTCCCAGAATTTACTGATGTCTGGAGCTGCTGTTATTTTTGTTATCATACATCTTTGACTTCGTTGTTTCAAATGAACATTTCCTGATACAATCCAGCCAAATTCTGTGTCTTGCAATAGCAGTCCATTTTCCTTTTTCATACCTTGTTTCAAGATATCTAAATCTTCTGATTTATTTCTTAACTTACAAACTATATATACACATTATTATTTACATAAAATGATAAGTGAACGACGTCACAAAAATGCGGACAAATAGCAGTTGTTGTTGTTTACAATTAAAGTCCATTAATTACACTTCTTCGTGTGTACAGAACAATTAGGCGCGGCAAAGGGCGCTCTTATCTAATCTTGACCGCGCGGTGATATGCTCTGTACAATGTGAATTGGACATTTAGTAAGACTCATTGTTGTAGATTCACGAAATGTTTTCGTATTTTTGAATTTATTAAATACTGGATTGATGAGACTGTTACTTATTGAAATTCCATAATTTTCCATCAACCTGACGAAGCCACTTCACCCCGCATTGTCGTAGAATAATAAAAACGTTTTTGAAACCGTATTCTCTGTATTGTGCGTAGACTACACATTGGAGAATGTATTGTCTAATTGGCGCCCAATGTGAGGCTACATGTTGTTTAGCTGCCTATGCAGGAGTTCAAATTTTTGTTTTCTTGCTCATTCATCTGTGTGAAATTTTTCAATTTGTAATTGATTTATTTATTATTGAATTCAGTGACACACTGACGGCAATAGTGCTCGCTATAATACCGAAAGGATTCCCAGAAACGAGCATAAATGCTGAGGAAGCCGAGGCTATCAAAGCCTCGATAATCCAAAGCATTGATGCTACGGTGAAAGGAAAATCCTTACCGAAATTTCAGGAATGTACCCATAAAGGTGGATTCCTGAGAATAGTATGCTTCGCTCTTCCAGCCCGGACATGGTTCGAGAGCATAGCCAACGAGAAGAATCTCCTGGGGAACGAAAAGGAACTTCAGATCATTGATTTGTAGGACCTACCGGAACCCAAGAGAGTACTAAGGTGAGCTCCAGGACCACCAATAGAGGCAACCACCTTCCTCAAAAGAATATCGGTGCAGAACGACGTAAGCACCGATACCTGGAGAGTAGTTAACAAAAAACCGGTCCCCAAGGAAACTCAGTACATCATACTGATGGACAAAGTCTCTTGGGGGAAGGTGAGCAAAAGGAAGAAGTTGCACTTCGGCCTTTCAGCCATCAACCTCAAACCTCTAGAAATCTTAAACCATTGAAAAACTTCTCATAATATTTAAGAGAAAATACTGCAATACTTTTCAGAGGATGGAAAAGATATTTCTGAAATTTGGAAGAAAAATATTCGATAGAATTGTAAGATTTTCTATATTTTATTTGAGTGTTCATATCATGAATTACCACGTAGTAACGGTCACAGCCATCATCATGCTCGATAGAAGTTGAATTCTGATAACATCTTAATTAAAAATTGAACACAGTTCAATCAATTGTCGTTACTTAGAATTTGTAACGTTTTATATTTAATTTAGGAATCATATTAAAATTATAATGATTTAAAAATCTTTTATTTATTAAGTAGATTATGAGAATTGTAATAGAAAATGTTTTATCATAATTGATAGTAATTTTCAATTAAGATTTTATAACTTGTTATAAAAACACACTATGTAAAATGGAATAGCACTTTAATATTAATTCATTTTTAATCTAACTAATTTATTTAAATTTTGTTAAGTAAATATGAAAAATAATGAGAAGAGATTTACAAACTAATTGATTGATGTAATTTATATGTAGATGTTATTATTACGATAAGAAATTCCGTTATCGCAGTAGTTTTATTAACCTCCGGTAAGATTTAATAGGGGTAGCATCGGTGTCCTAAGGGTGTGCAGCCCTTAAATGTGGTCAGTGTATCGGTCGAAGAGATAGTGGTTCGCTTCAAGACAATATCCAGTAATTATGGTTCATAACTATAATTGCTTATTACACAGCAGTCTAATGTACTAAACACAAGTTTAGCAAGTAAGACTGCGATAAGGGCTCAAACGGCCCGTACAGTCCAAGATTACCGAGCCCTTATCTGAAGCCGGACGGGACTTACGTACACCCACAAGGAGAGCAGTTAAACCCTAAAAATCGATGCGCGCTCTCTTTTAATTCCGATGTTTGCATGTGTGCACAACCGCTTACCCTCTTCGCGGGTTAATTACATACATAATGAACGAGAGAAAGAATTAATAATCTCTCGCTCTTCTCTTTTTTTTCATTAGCATTGTCTTTAATACCTCCGCTAAGTATCTTACTGTGCCGTCCGGGAGGAAAGAAATGCGAAAGGATTAAAAGCAAAAGCACTTTAGTGGACGGCCGGGGGAAAAGGGTTGATGTTTGAGTTCGCTAAGACTGGGCGCTGATAACTTCTTTAATTAAAAAGTACTTAGGCGGAAAAGTCGGCTGTTCGGTATTTAAAATGCGCTCGGTCTCGTTATTGGCCTACGCCGCCCCGCGCCGCCCGCCGCCGCCGCCGCCGCCGAGCGCGTTTCGTTTCGGAAAATTGAATAATTAGTGCGATGCAGGTAAGTTCATTGGATACATTATCCGCTTCCGGACGCCGATTACCGATACACGGAATTGCAGTGTCCCCAATTTACCAAGTTACCCTAGGTCCGCTCAGCCTTGCCTTGATTAGGCCATCAATCCGCAAATCGAACAATTGGATATCAATAGAATATTTAGTGGCGATTCAATCTGATCGGATATACGATGGAGGGCGGCCGCTGTTCAGGTATGGGAATTTTACATTCTTTGTAAATAACCTGAATGCTTTTTATATTATAGTATATTGGTCATAAAAAACATTAATCTTACAATGAAAACAACATATATATTTCTGTTGTTTTATTTCTTTGTTATGAGGAGAGATAGATTAAATAATACAAGCTAGAGTAAAGAAACTGAACTCTAATTTGTATTATTTTTCATATATATTAATATCAATAACAATGTTGTACATACTCTTCACAAAACCCAATAAACAAACATCGAATATTAATGATAAAATTGTACCAATAAAATTTCTCTTCATGGTTTCTAAAATTTCGAGCAATAATAAGAGAAATAAATGATATTATTGTTTTCGAAATTGCAAAAGTTCTTTGCTTAATTTCTAAAATGTGCAGAATTTTTTATTTCAAAATCTGAGTACTTACTCCAAAGGTCTCTAAAACCTTTATTTCTATAATTTCCCAACATTTTCTCTTTTACATTGCTACAACTTTCCAGAAATATTTCTTTCAAGATTTTTCAAATCTGTTTTCCAGATTTCTACCATTTTCCAGCCAGTTTGTTTAAAAATCGTAAAATTAGTAACTTCTCTTTCGAAATTTAAGAATTTGCTATTAATTTGTCTTACAAATTCTGAAAATTTACTTCTTGGTTTCTAGAATTTAACAGGAAATTGATTAACATAATGTTTCACCTAGTGATAAATACAAAATATTCTGTAAGTTACTTTTATTTTTCTAACGAGAGCGAGAGAATTGCCAGAAGATTTTCGATGGTTCTAGAATTTTCTAGCATTTTAGTCCCAATTTATAGAAATGTTTTTAAGTGTATTTTCTCTTTTAAATTGTAAAGACTTTCTTCAAGAGTCTCTAGTATCTTTCTTTTAGAATTTTTGAACATTAAATCTTCAGATTTCTGAATTTGCATTCCCTTCAAAATCTTAAGAATTATCTTTGTGGATTTTGAAATTTACTAGTAATTCTTCTTCCAAATTTAAAGAATTTGTCATTAATTCGCCTTTCGATTTCAAGCAATATTAATTCTGTACGACTTTGTTCTTGCTTATAACTTTTATTTTTCTAGAAAGAGAGAGTGAGTAGAAAAGAGAAATGCTATGAGTCTTTTTGTTTTGTCTAGAATTGTTTTAATTTTTTCGTTTTTAGGAACAGGAAATTTTAAGCTTAGATATTTTAAATCTGTCAGCATTTTCCCTTTCAAACTTACTTCAAAGTTCATTCGAAACTTTCTTTTTGAATTTACGAACATTTTCTCTTCAAAATTGCAATAACTTTATTCAAAGCTATTAGAAATTTCCAGTATCTCCAAATTTTTCATATCTATCTTTCAGATTTCAAGAATTTTACAGCATTTACCGCATATTTTCAAAAATTTTACTTTCATTTTTATAGAATTTTACAGAATTCTTATAGAATTTTTCAAATGTTTGTCTTAAACCTTTTCAAAATTTACCACCTTTAAAATCGTAATAATTTTCGTTGGGATTTTCATTAATATCTCTTCCAAATTCTAAAAATTTTCTTCACGCTTTTTAGAATGTTCGAGCAATATTACATTAATTTTTCTAAAGAGAGAAAGAGGAGAGTGAGAGGCAATAAAACAGAGAGAGATAGAGAAATTGCTATTTATAGAGTTTCTTTCTTGATTTCTAAATTTTTTTCAATTTTCGTTTTCTTTAAAAACGTAAACATTTCCTGGGGGTCTTAAAATTTTCCAGAAATTCTTCTTCCGAGTTCTTAAAATTTCATTTGTGGTTTCTTTTCTTTTCTAGAATTCTTCTTTCAAATTCTTTTGTGGATTTTTTTCTTCTTTAAAATTTCCTTTTGTTTAAATTGAAAGGACTTTCTTTAAAGGTCTTTAGAACCTTTCTTTTCTCTTCTAAATTTTGATAAGCTTTTTCACGGATTTTAGAATATCCCTGTAGTTTCTATTTTATATTTCCACAATTTTTTACTTATCTTTAGAATTTTTCAAGCGTGTCCTTCAGAGTCCTAGACTATTTTTACAATTTTACAAAAACTTTCGAATAATTAAAAATTTCTAGAATTTAAGAGAATTTTTCAAGTACTTTATAATTTTTTAACAATTTGTGTTTTGATTTTGTAAATTTCTGTTTAGAATTTTCAAGCAATATTACATACATTTTTCTATTTGCTATGAGGGAGATAGAGAAAGGGTAAGACTTTGTTCTCAATAGCTAAAACAGAAATGTTTTGCTTCAATTTCTAAAATTTCTCTTTCAATTTGTGAAAATTTCCTTCCGAGGTTCTGGAACCTTGGTTCTAAAATTATCAAGCATTTTTTCTTCTCTTTGCGAGATTTAACATTTTTCAGTAATTTTTGTTTTATATTTCTTGAATTTTCACGCAGTTTTCAATCTGTTTTTCGGATTTCTGCAATTTTCGTTCACTTTAAAATCGTAAAGATTTTTTATTTTTGGATTTTTAAATTTTAAGAATTTGTCAATAATTCGTCTTTTCAATTATAGAAATGTCTAAGCAATATTACTTTAATTTTTTTAGAGAGAGAGGGAGTGCTATTGTTCTATTTACAACTGTCAGAACTCTTCAAGGCTATAGGATTATTATTTTTTTTTCCGATTTCAGAAATTTTAAGCTTAATTTTTTTTAATCTGTCAGCATTTTTCCTTCAAATTGTGAGAACTTTCTTTAAAGTTTTCTTGAAGATTTCTTTTAGAAATTACAAATATTTTCTAAATTGCATAACTTATTTTAAGGCTGTTCGATTTTTCCAGTAGTTTTACTTTATTTTACTACAACTTCTTAGGAGTTCTAGAATTTAGTACTTATACAGACATATTACTTTCAATTTTTTTACAATTTTTCAAAAGTCTGTCTTTTAGATTTTTAAAATTCACCAGCGTCTTTAAAATGATAAGAATTTTTGACAATGGAATTTTTTACTAATTTCACTTTCAAATTCTAAGTTTTATTTACGATTTCTAGAATTTTCGAGTATTATTACATTAATTTTTCTAGAGAGAGGAAAGAAGAGAGAGAAAATTAGATTAGACTCTTCTTCGTTAGTTTTAGAATTTTTTAGCATTATTTTCTCAATATTTTGTAATTTGCTTGCTTTAAATTATACAGCGTTTTCTCTTCTAAGTTGTAATATTTTTATTTTATTTTTTCATTACAATTATCACATTTTTCCTAATTATCAGAATAATTTTTAATGATCTTTCGTAGAAATTATGATTTCCAATTCTGTCCATTTATTTCCAATTCAAATTGTCAACAAAATTTTGCAAATTAATGGAAAGAAAACTACTGATTTCTATCTATTTTCAATAGGGTTGTAGACGTGTTCGTCAGAAATTATACTCTCTTTGAAATTGCTAGTAATTTCTTAAATGGTTGTAGCAATTTACCATTAATTTTTTATCCAAATTCTAAAAAGTTCCACGGGCTTACGAGCAATGTTGGTCTTATTATTCTAGAAAGACAGAGGGATATAGAACATTTTATTATTCTCCTCAGAATTGCGAGAATTTTTTTACATGATACTTTAATTACTTTTTTCCCAAATTTTAGAAATAAAATGAAATTTTTTGCTTTTTGTTAGATTTTGCCAGAATTTTCTTTGTGAAGTTGTTATAATTTTCTTTAAAGGTCTCTAAAATGTTTCTATAAGAAACTCCTCTTCAAAATTCCAAATTGCGATGTTTTTCTTCAAGGGTTTTGAATTTGCCAACAATTTTTCCTTAATATTGTCACAACTGTACATAAATTTCTTAAAGGCTCTGCAATTTTACAACCATTTGCCTTTCAGATTTTTATAATTTTCTAGCATTTTCATTTTAAAATCATAAGTTTTTTTTTGGTTGGAAGTTTTTGTTAAATACTCTACCAAATTCTAAAAAGATATTCATTGTTTCTAAAATTTCAAGCAATATTACTTTGATTTTCTTAAAGAGAGAAATAAATGCTATTATTCTTTTAGAAATTTCAATCCTTTTTTTGATTGTTATAGAATTTTGTGCAACTTTTTTTCTAATTTCTGTAATAAGAAAAGTTCTTGATTTCTAGAATTTGCTGCATTTTTTATTTCAAATTCTGAGTACTTTTTTCAAAAGTCTCTAAAACCTAAAATATAAAATTTCCGAACATTTTCTCTGCTAAATCAAGATAATTTTCCAGTAAAATTTCTTATATTTCATAATTTCATCAAAATTCTTTTAGAAATCCGAAGATTTTTCAATAATGTTTTCCAGATTTCTACAATTTTCCAGCTAGTTTGTTTTAAAATCACATGTTCTTCTTCCCCTAATTTTAAAATTAGTAACTCTTTTTTCGAAATTCAAGAATTCGCCATTTATTTGTCTTACAAATTCCGAAAATTTTCTTGTGGTTTCTAGAATTCACTTTTATTTTTCTAAAGAGATCGAGAGAAAGAAAGAGAGAGAGAGAGAAAATGTTATTATTCACTTTAGAATTACCAGAACTTGTTCAATATAATTTTTCCCCAATTACTAGAATTAGAATAATTTTAGCTCAGCTAACTTTTGCCAGCATTTTCTCTTTTAGATAGTCTCTAGAAAGCGGAAGAGAGAGAGAAGATATAGAAGTAAAAAAAAATAGAAAATGCTATTATTAGTTTTAGAATTTTCTCAATATTTAGAATTTTACAGAACTGTTTCGATTTGGTCTCTTGAATTTGCCAGCAAATTCTCTTTCAAATAGTTACAATTTTCTTCTAAAATGTCTGGAACTTTGCTCTTATATTTTCCAAAGGAGAGAGAGAAATACTATTACGAATTTTAGAATGGTCAGTACTAGTTAAATGCAATTTCTAAAATTCTCTAAAAAAATGCTTAGATTTGCAATTGCAATAATTTCCTTTAAGAGTTTTAAAATATTCAATATTCATTGAATTTGACAGAATCCTACATGGACTTTTTAACCAAGATTTCTGAATTTTCGTTCTCTTTAAAATAGTAAGAATTTCTTTTGGGAATTATGTAATTTTAAGAACTTATCATTAATTCTACTTTCTTAGAAATTTCCAGAAATTTTAAGTAGAGATTTTTAAACTTCGTAAGCATTTTCCCTTTTAAATTGTGAGAACTTTCTTCAAAGGTTTCTAGAACTTTTTTTTTAGAATTTTCTCTTCTAAATTTTTATAACATTTTTTAAGGATTTTAGACGTTTTTTTTTTCTAAAATTTAAGATTTTTCTTAGAGGTTCTTGAAATTTTTAACTGTATCTTTCAGACATCTAGATTTTTAAAGCATTTTTTCTTCATATTTCTACAATTTTACAGAAATTTTACTTTCATTTTTATAGAATTTTACAGAATTTATCAACGGATTGTCTAATAGATTTTTAAAATTTACCAGAATCTTTAATTAGATGATTAATTAATTAATTAATCATATTTTAGTAAAACAAAACCAAGTATTTTAGTGAACCTTCTAATTAACATAAAAATGTTTCACCACGGATTAAGTGAGAATTTAATTCATCGTGCAGAATCTTTAAAATCTAAATTCTAAAAAAATTCTACACGATTTCTAGAATTTTCGAGCAATATTACATACATTTTATTTAGAAAGAGAAAGAGAAGGAGATGGGAGAGAGGGAGACAGAGAGAGAGAGAAAGAGAAATTGCTCTTTCGAGTTTCTTTCCAGATTTTTACAATTTTCGTTTTCCTTAAAATCGTAAAAAGTTTCTATGGGGGTTTTAAAATTTTAAAAGTTCTTATAATTTTATTTGTGTTTTTTTTCTTTTCTAGATTTTTTTTTGCTTAAATGTCAAAAATTTTTCTTGCTCTTTTAAATTGTAAGGACATTCATTACAGATCATTAGAATCTTTCTTTACAATTTTTAAGCATTGTATCTTCTTCATTTCGATAACTTTTTTCAAGAGTTTTAGAATTTCCCGGAAATTTTAATTTATTTATCTACAAATTTTGTTAAGAATTTTAGAATAATTTAACCTAGCCTTTCAGATTTCTAGAATATAAGTATTTTAGAATTTTTCAACAATTTGTGTTTTAATTTTCAAAATTTCTCTTCAGAATTGTAATATTTTCGTCGGAAGAAATTTTTATTAATTTCATTTCTAAAATCAAATTTCTTTCTATAATTTTCAAGAAATATTACATTTTTTTTTCTTCTAGGGAGAGAGAGACACAGAGAGAGAGAGAAAGAGCAAGAGTTTTTTTTTTCAGTAGCTAAAACAGAAATGTTTTGCTTTCATTTTTAAATTTCGTTTGAAGGTTCCGGAACCTTGGTTCTATAATTATCAAGTATTTTTGGTCTCTTTAAAGGTTTTAAAATTTTCCAGCAATTTGTGTTTTATATTGCTTGAATTTTTAAGCAGTCTACAATCTATTTTTCAGATTTCTGCAATTTTCGTTCACTTTAAAATCGTAGAGATTTTCTTTGGGGATTTTAATTTTTTTTGTAATTTTATGAATTTTTCAATAATTTGCCTTTCAGAATATAAAAATGTTTAAGAGATATTAGTTTTATTTCTCTAGAGAGAGAGAAATATTATTATTCAACGCTTCAGAATTTTCCATTAATTGTTTTCCATTTTCAGAAACATTTCAGAAATTTTAAGCTAAGATTTTTGAAATCTATTAGCATTTTCCCTTTTAAATTTTTGTTGCTTTAAAGTTCTCTTTAAATTTTCTTTTAGAATTCACGAATATTTTCTTTTCTAAATTACTATAACTTTTTCAAGACCTCTCGTATCTTCTAGTAGTTTTTACTTTATTTTACTACAATTTCATACTTTTCTTAGAAGTTCTAGAATTTTTCAACTGTATTTTTCAGATTTCAAGATTTTTACACTATTTTCAGCAATTTTATATACTTTCATTTCTTACAATGTTTCAAAAGCTGTCTTTTAGATTTTTAAAATTTACCAGCATATTTAAAATGTTAAGAATTTTTCACTAAATTCTCTAAAAGTCTAAAAGTTTTCTTCAGGATTTCTACAAATTTCGAGCAATATTACATTCCTTTTTCTAGAGAGAGGGAAGAAGAGAGAGGAAAATAGAGAGAGAAAATGCTCTTCAGAATTATTATAAGTTTTTTTGCTTTAGTTTTGGAAATTTCTAGCACTTTTTCTCAATATTTAGAATTTTCCAGGCATGTTTAGATTTTATCTTGATTTTGGGAGCAAATTTTCTTCCAAACTATGAAAATTTTCTTAATAAGTCTCTAGAAGCTTGCTTTTAATTATAAACTATATAGATGTTTCAACAATCTCTTTTTCACAATGTTTCTTCTTTTTAAAAAGAGCTTTCTTTGAAAATTTTAATTTTTTTAGTAATTCTTCTAAATTCTTAAAATGTACTTTGTGGTTTATAGAATTTTTAATCAATATTTAATAATAGTATTCATATTAATTTTAATAATAGTATTAATATTAATTTTAATAATAGTATTAAAATCATAAACATTTTTCTTGATGGTTTCAAAATTTTATAGTAATTCTAGCGAATTTTTAAAATTAACTTTCTAGAATTTTTAACCAATATTACTTTTATTTTTCTAGAGAGAGAAAGAGAAATTGGGAGAACAAAATGTTTTAGTTTCTCTAAAATTTTCTACAAATATTTTTTTTTCTAGATTTCTAGAATTTGTCAGAATTTTCTCTTTCATATTGTGAGAACTTTCTTTAAAGGTCTCAAGAAGTTTTTGTTTAGAACTTTCGAGCATTTCCTTCTCTAAATTGCAAAAACATTTTGAAGGGTTTTAGGATTTCCTTGTAGTTTTTCCATTGTTTTCTAGAAGTTAATACTTCTTTCCTTTTAGGAATTCTGGATTTTTTCATTACCTTTCAAAGCAATCTTACTTAGATTTTTTTTAAATGTACAGATTTTTTTTAGAAATCTAAAATGTTTTAATAGTTTTTCTTTAAGATTTCTAGAATTTACCAGCATTTTCTTTTTTATAGAATTTTCGTCTGGGAAAGTTTCATTACTTACTCTTGTAAATTCTAAAAAAATCTTTACGATTTCTAGAATTTTCAAGCAATATTGCACTCCCTAAAGAGAGAGAGAGAAAAGGAAACAAAGAAGGTAAGAGGGAGAGAAAATGCTATTATTATTCTCTTCAGAATTGTGAGACTTTTTTCGATAGCTTTAAAATTTTCACAATGTCTAGAATTTTCCAGAAATGGTTTGCTCTGATTTCTTGAAATTTGCCAAAAATTCTTCCAAATTGTGACAATTTTATTTGAAAATGCCTAGAATCTTGTTTATATATTTTTCAAACATTCTATATAATTTCCTAAAAAATTTTAAAATTTTCTAGCAATTTTTTTCATATTTCTATTTTCACAGAATCGTTTTAGGAATTTTAACAATCTGTTTTTCAGATTTCTGCAGTTCCTCTTTAAAATTGTAAGAACTTTCTTTGGGGATTTTTAGTAACTTCCAAATTTTAAGAATTTGTCTTTGAAAGAGAGACACCGGGAGAGAAAAATATTATTATTCTCTTTAGAATTGCCATAACGTTTTCGATAGTCTTACAGTTTATTAATTTTTTGCTGAATTCTAGAACTTACTACATTAAACATCATGTTCGAAACATATTTGAAAAATCTTGATTAGAAATTAAAAACACTTGGTCTCAAGGTCACAAGGACTCCTTGATAATAACAAATTATCGAAACTAGTCGGAGAAAAAATAATAAATAATCTGTGAAACAAACCAAGTGTTTTTAATTTCTAATCAAGATCATGTTTGATATTTGCCAGCATTTTCTCTTTTAAATTGATATGATATATGAGGACTTCCTTTAAAGGTCTCTAGAACTCTTTGTAGCAATCTTTTGCGTAGATTTCTAGAATTTCATCTTCCAAATTTTAAAAATTCGCAAAATTTTCTTAGGTGTTTTAGAATTTTTCAGATTTGTTGACATTTTAGATTTTTTCAGCAATTTCTCTCTATGTGTCTAACATTCTTAGCATTTTGTCGTCTACATTTCTAGAATACTGTAGATGTAACTCTACTAAATTACAAACATTTTCTTCAAGGACTAGAAAGTTTTGCAGCAAATGTATTCTAAATTTTTAGAATAGGATAGTATTTTCCTTTTTAGGAGTTTTTAATCAGCTTTTTAGAAATTTGCACTATTTTCCCTTTAAACCCATGAAAATATCCTTCAGAGTTTTTAAAAATTTCCTTCTTAATTGGTAGGTTGTTTTAACGATTATCAAATGCTTTATTTGTAACAGGATTTATACGAAAGATTCAATCGCAGTGGTTTTAGAACTTTTTAATACATTGTCCCTAGAGGTTTTTTTAATCAATTTCTCTTTAAAATCGTGAGAATTTTTTGCAAGGGTTTTAACATTTTGAAGATTTGTTCCTTCTTCGAGGATTATCATATTTTTAGCGTATTTCTTCCTGCTTTTAATTTCTCATAAATTTTCTATCTAAATTCTTATTTTCTTTTGATTTCAGTATATTCTACCTATTATATTACCACATTTTTAGAGTTTAACAGTATTTTAAAACTTTGTTAGATCTTTCTCTAAAATTTTCCAGAACTTTCTCTTAGCTATCAAGAATTTTTGATCCTTTTAATTTCCTGGAATAATTTTTATTACTATATTTTGCTCACCTTTTCTTAGCAGATATCATTTTTTTTTCTTTAAAACTTTTCCTTTGATAGTTCTAAAGTGATTTTTTCAAGATTTTCAGATTTTTAAGAAGTTACTCTTCTAAATGGCATGATTTTTTTTTCATGGATTACAAAATTTTTCAGTAACTTTCTTCCATACTTATAATATTCTACAGTAGATCCTTTTTAAATTATAAAAAAATTTCTTAGCGGGAAAATTTCGATAATTTTGAATATTTGGAGAAGCTTAGATTGAAGGATATAAAAACATTTCTAAAATTATATTTTTTTCAGATTTAAATTGTGGAATTTTGAATCTTTTATGGATCTTATAATTTTAATAAATTTTGAAGGAAAATCATTTGAAAGGTAGCTTAATTTAAAGGATATTCTGTTAAGAAAAAAGAGAGATTTGAAAACTTTGTAGTAATATTTAATAATATTTTATATGCTACAATTAAGATTAATAATATAATTTCTTATTTGGCAAAAAACTTCAAGGCTAAATATTTGGTAAAAGATTTTCTGTAAACTTTTACCCAAATCAAGTTTTTTATTAGTTTGAGGAGCAAAGAAAGCTTTGCTGTTTGGGCCAAGAATTCGATTGCATGTAATGAGAATGTAAAAGATGTTTAATAAGAAAAGCTTAATAATTTGAATAAATTTTAGAGGAAAAAAGTGATTTATTCTAATTGGATTTCAAACCAAGGTATATATTAAAGTAATAAATGTATCATTGCTCACATTTTTAGGATTTTTACTAAATTGTTGCTTCAGATTAAGAAAAAGATTCTTGAATTTTGGAGGCGTTTACTTCGTGGTACATTTTCGATTATTAAATAAAGAAAACACTTAACTTTTTTATACCACTTATATTTTTATTTGTCGTGACTAGTTTCAATTACAAGGTAATCATTATCAAACAGTTTGATAAAAATATAAGTGGTATAAAAAAGTTAAGTGTTTTCTTTATTTAAGAAAAAGATTCTTCAAGGTTTTAAGATTTTTTCAAAATGCTTTCTACAAGATTTCAACGATTTGCTCTGAATCTCCTATTCACATTGTAGAAAATTTCATTGACAGTTCCAGCATTTTTTAGTACTCCTCTTAATAATTTTATAAATTTTTATGATTTCTTCAAAATATTTCTTTTTTAAGATGTTTTCAGTATTTTGTTTTCCAAATTACGAGTTTGGGAATTTTCTTTGTGACTTCTAGAACTTTTCATTACTTTGTTTACCAACTTAGAGATATAGAATACTTTTTTAAATTTTTAGAATTTTTATAATAGTCTTTATTTGGACACAATAACAATACATAATAACATTTAACATGAATATAAATAAATGGTGTTAGTCCGTCTGGGCAATAGACCTGAGGTCTTTCTGTCCTGTCTTGAATTTCTCTTTAAAATAGTGAGAATTTTCATATTTTCCATTAATTTGTTTTGAATATTTTCTATTCGAATTCTTCAATAATTTTACTTTTTAAATCTTTAGTTTAACAGAATTTTCTTCTTAAATTTTTTCAATGGTTTTTGAATTATTCCATCATTTTTTGGTTCTTAAACTATAGTTTAACAGAAATTTCTTCATAATTTTTCGATAGTTTTTGGGTTTTCCAACATTTTTTTAGATATAAAGTAATTTTTTGCCTAGAGTTTTAGAGGTTTACAGAATTTTCAGCTTACAATTCTGAGAATTTTGGGTTTACAAGAAATTTAGATTTTTTTGGAATCTAGAATCATGTGATTCCAGCAAGTTTCAAGATTTTTTCAGCATTTTCTCTTCAATTTTTTTTTAACATTAATTAGATTTCTACTAAAAAGTTTAGATCTTCATATTTCTCTTTCAAATTAATTTGAAAAATGTTTACTTAAGCGTTCTAGAATTTACCAATATTCTTTTTCTAAATGTTTTTTCTAGGTTTTTATCAGAGGGAGAAAACATCTTAATTTCATATAATATTACAATTTATAATTATAATAATGATTGTGTTTCTTCGGCCTCTTCTTGGCTATCGACCGCAGGTGCTTTAGCCTTGTTTTTATCATTTTATTAAAAATTGTAAGAATATTCTTTTACGGTTCTAAGATTTTCTAACATTTTGTTTTTAAAATTGAGAATTTGAGTTTTTGTTAGTATTAATATCTCACTGAATTTCTCCTTCAAATTGTGAGAAATGTCTGCGAGGTTTCAACAGTATTTTAAAATTTCTATTTGACAGTTCCACAATTTTTGAGCAATACTCTTTCAAATTTCAGAAGTTTTTAGCAATTCATGTTAGAAATTAAGAGGATTAACGTCGAAAATCAAAAATTATTTAGAATATTTTTGCAATTGTTATAATCTTTCAGCAAATTTCCTGCTATATTTCTATAAATTTTTGTAATTTTCCATTTAAAATTGTCAGAATGTGATTGGAGGGTTTTAGAATTTTCCAGCAACTTCTTTTTTAAGATTAATTCAGTATTTTGTTTTTCAAATTACGAGTTTGTGAATTTTCAAACAAGCCTTTTTCCAAATTTTCAGATTTGCTTAAGTATTTTCTATTCAAAATAGTGAAACTTTTCTTATTTTTCATGAATTTCCTTCCTATATTCTGAAAATGTTCTTCTAATATTTTGTAATTAACCATTTCTAGGGTTTCTAGATCTTTCCAGACGTTTTTGCTGCTTTTGATTCATAGAGGTTTACAGAATTTAGTCCAAAAAATTTTGAAAATTTTTAGTGTTCTGGGATTTTAGGTTTTTCTAAAAATATTTCTTTGAGATTAAATTCTGAGGGTCAGTGTTGAATCACCAAGCGTTTCTAATATACGCAAGTGATTAAAGGTAATGTAGCTGTGCATCATCTTGTTAGAAACAGAATGTTTTGTTTTTAGCCAACTACAATATTACCTGTATACCTGAATAAGTAGATTTTATAGCTTAGAACAAAGCCCTCTAAAGAATATTTTGCATTTATAACTGTTTGTATTTTTAGGATTTCATTAGGATTAATAATTAACCATTCACATAGCACCTGAACTGATCGATTATATATCCGCGAAAAAGGGAAAAAAATGAAAATGTAAACACCGGACGAATTAGCATTCAATTAGTGCGAGGTGATGTGATTTAACGACACTAATACCCGATGCATACATTACCGGAGCGACTCCGGTCGACCGGAACGGACGTCACTCCGAGTTTGTCGGTAGGCGCACTTATTGCGTATCCTCTGCAGGGCTTTAATTGCCTCCCGAACGTAAATCCGCCGGATTACCAGGACTTTGATTAGATTTCGCATAAAAATTACTATGACTTACCGTACGGACGGTCGGAAGACACCCCACCCCCGCCAGCGTACAAATTGGGAGAGCCGCGCGTTCCCCCATGCATTACATTAATAATTACGCTTTAATCACATTTTCCCCATTGTTGACCTTACAACCGATAATTCTTCAATAATCAATCGGTTTACACAATTTTCAATTACCTAGCTCAACCGTGTGTGTTTTGATGAACTGGTATATGCTTTAATTTTAATTTTAAAGATTTTTATACAAAAATAAAGTCGGTTAATTCTTGTACATTGCACGCTGGGGGTAATTAGCAACGGATTTATGAAATGATAAATTATTGGAACGTTCGGAACATTTGATTTTATTTTATCGGTCCCGATCTCTCCACCCCCACCCGACACACCGCCAATACCTCCTCCTCATTGCCGGATGAAATATCGGTTTTTAGGCCATATTTTTTCCCGGCCAGTAAACCCGCACACGGACGGAACCGAAAAAAATTAAATTAACAAAAAAAAAATATTCGCGGACTGCTTTGAATGGCAATCGAACCTGTCAGGACAACATAACGGGGCCTAACAATCACTTTTCACCCTTATTTATTAACCGAAATCAATGTTGAGGTAAATCAGGAATACCTATAAACAACAAAAAAAAAAATCGCGCCTGACATTTATGGTTCATCTAATTCACTGCGAATTTTGATGTCGATCGGGAGCGCTTTCCGCATGTTTCGGTCTCGCATTCGCCCGCCCGCCCCCGCCGACCGTCGCGGGGTGAGTTTATTGAGGGAGCATCCGTCAAATAACGTGGGAGATGTGTTGACAGAATCGTTCCAAAGCCTGACTGATCGGAGGTCATGGCCTATTCACTTTTGTCGATTCACTCCGGCTCACGCCCACGGCGAAATCGGTTTACACATCCTAAGCACTTTCTTTTATTTTTACACCGGAACGCAATGAAATTTATCATCCATTTTATTCATTAAAAAAAAAAAATAATATTAAAAAAAATAGTGAACAACCTCACGCCATTTTTTATGGATCCTACAAGTTTGTTTTTTAACTTAACTTTTTAATTAAGATGACACCTATTGTCTAAAGCCTTGACTATAATTCTCTTAAAAAAATCAAAAAAATGTGCTTAATAATCATCAAGATTATTCCAATACATTTTAATTTGTATAAACATTGTTGAATTTTAGCAACGCTTTCAAAAACTATAGACCAATTTCAAACCATCGTTCTCATAAACATATTGCTGACGATGATGCAACGTTTTTTTATATAAGAGGAGAGAAAGTTCATCACACTTTTCGTAGAATAGTGTTGGACTAAAATCACTCCTTAGAGACCACAAGATTATTTTAGTCTAAACATCTTTGAATTTTATCGTCTAAGTGACGCTCTCCTTAAAATGAAGCAGCTTTAACAAAATGCTGTAAAGACGTAAATATAACCAGTCTTTATTAAACTTAATAATCTAAACCAATTCACAAAATATTTGAACTCCACCTAATTTATGACTTCAAACGCTTTATCAATCAATTACTTAAATTAGTATTTTAGTATGTGGATGAGAAAATACTTTAATATTGTAAACATTCCTGAAAAAGAATAACGAAAAAGTGAAAATTTAAATAATTCGAATTAGCTTTAAATTATATACCAGGTGTTTCTAAAAGAAGGATTATAAAGCATCAGGATAGAAAGTACCAGTTACACAATGGTTAAAATTCTAAAGATTCTAAATACTATAAATAAATCAAAAACATATTGTAATTATTCTAGAATATCTAAACACTTATATATACAAAGAAATATTAATAATGAAATTAATAGACATATTGTAACTAAAGATTCTTAAGACTTTTAATTCTCTAAACATTCGAAATAAGGTAAAAAAAATCTAAAGTTTCTAAAAGATCTAAAAATATTAAAAAATTGTATGTCGAATATTGAAATATTTGAAAAACATGATTTTGTAGAAAAAATGGAATATTTCAAAAAAATGATTTTGTAAAACGATTCTAAAGCTTCTCAAGATTCTAAATATTGTAAATATTCTAAAGAATCTAAATATTTTAAAGATTTTAAACTTACAATGTTTAAAATCTTTAGAATATTGTAAATAGTTTTTAAAGATTCTAGATATTCTAAAATTTCTAGAAATTTGAAATATTTTGTAAATTCAACACATTTTAGATTTCAAAAATTATGAAGGTTCCGTTAAGGCTAAAAGTTCTAAAAATTATAAATATCATAAATGAATTAAACATTAATTCTAAATATTTAAGAAGACCTAAAGTTTCAAAATATTCTAAGAATTTTGAAAACTTGCTAAACATTTCAAAATTCGTAAATGTCATACAGAAATACAATACGAATTTTATATCATACATGTTATAACAAAATTATTTAAACATTCTAAATAGGTTTTTTGTAATTTGTTTCTTGTATGTATTTTTTTTAGAAAGAATACCAAAGATAATAATAAATAAATAAATAAATAAATAAATAAATACTCTGAAACATTCTGAAGAATTTGACGTTCGAAAATTTTTGATAATTGTAAGGTTTCTAAAAGATTAAATTGATTTTTAAAAGTTATAAAAATATTTATATTTCCAATAATGATAAAGATTGAAAATCTGAAAAAAATGTATTTGGAGATATTTTAGATTCTAAATATTATAAAAGATATTAATTACGATATATATACAAAGTATTAGATAAAAAGAAATAGAGCTTTTTCAGATACCACTATTTTCTACTAATTAGAGCAAATATTTTTAAGATTCTAAAAATTATGATGGTTTTAAGATTATACAGACTTTAAAAATTTAAGAGAATTTACAGAATCTAAGGTTTCTTCAAATATGAATAAACTTAGCATATTCTAAAGATTTTTAAATATTATAAATAAATCAAAATATATTCGGATTATTTAGAAGATCTAAAGCCTCAAAATATCCAAAGAAATTTTAATAATGAAAGTTGAAGACTTAGGTAAATATTCTGAAGATTTTAAATGTCTTAAGTGTCTAAATATAATATTACACGTAGTAAATATTATATATATATACAGGGTGTCCCGTTAATGCGGGGAAATGGCTGGACCATAGATTCCTGAGGTGAAAATATGACGATTTAATGCAACTTATCTATATCCAAAAATTTACGGTTAAGCCGGAATTTGGCTTCAAAGTTTCAAAAATTTTTATTTCTTTTGTTTATAACAATTGAACGCTTCATGTGATTTGAATGAAATTTATTTTAATAACTACCATAATATAATACATCATTTCAGTTATTATGACT